>VWYH01007692.1:502739-567638 GCA_013399365.1 Pampusana beccarii
AGCCCGTCCCGCCGCGGGGCACGGATGGCGGAGCGCCCCCCAGCGGCCTGGCGGGGGCAGCCCCGGGGCGGCAGCCCAGTCGCCCTGGGCGCGGGGCTGGGGCTGCGGAGTCCCTGGAACTCGGGCTTGCTCCCTTGTGTCGGGCCCGGTTCTCCTCCAACGGGTTATTGTCCGCCCGCAGGAGGCTCCCAGGAACACGCACCCCGCGGCCAGGCAGGACCCCTTTCCTTCTCCTAAGTGGTAGACCTGGGTAGCGGGGCTAATGGCACCCTTGACCTTCAGAGGTATCCGCTTCTGAATGTCTCTCTGTGGCAATGGCATGGGCACTGTGCGCCCAAACGTAACGCTGTTTCATTAATAGATTATCTGTGTTCAACAAGGTGATTTTTATTTGTACGGGCTCTCACATCTGGAATATTGTGTCCAGTTCTGGGCCCCTCAGTTCCAGAAGGACAGGGAACTGCTGGAGAGAGTCCAGCGTAGGGCAACAAAGATGATGAAGGGAGTGGAGCATCTCCCTTAGGAGGAAAGGCTGAGGGAGCTGGGTCTCTTTGGCTTGGAGAAGAGGAGACTGAGGGGTGACCTCATTAATGTTTATAAATATGTAAAGGGTGAGTGTCACGAGGATGGAGCCAGGCTCTTCTCAGTGACAACCAATGATAAGACAAGGGGCAATGGGTATAAATTGGAACACAGGAGGTTCCATTTAAATTTGAGAAGAAACTTCTTCTCAGTGAGGGTGCCAGAACACTGGAACAGGCTGCCCAGGGAGGTTGTGGAGTCTCCTTCTCTGGAGACATTCAAAACCCACCTGGACACCTTCCTGTGTAACCTCATCTGGGTGTTCCTGTTCCAGCAGGGGAATTGGACTGGATGATCTTTTGAGGTCCCTTCCAATCCCTAGCATACTGTGATACTGTGATTCTGACACTACAAAAGCCTCTCCACAGCATCACACAGCACTGCAGTAGCTGCCACTTGAATGATGTTCCAGCCGCACGACCTTGCATGGCTGTGCTTGCAGTGACTTCTTAATTTCTTTCAACACTGTGAGAAATGTATATTAGCTTTGGAGAAAACCAGTGAGGAGGACCCCTAAGTAACAGACTGGGTGGTTTGGGGGCATACGGGTGGCCTCTCCAGTTGAAGCTTACCAGTAAAACCCCTCCATACCTAGATGTGTTGGAGGCAAAAACAATTGTGTTGCACAGGAGTGAGCCTTCACAGGCACAGAAGATGGGTATGGAGGAGAGTGGCAAAGTCAGAGTTTTCAGGTTAGTTGCTTTTCTAAGCTGGACTTTTACTATCAGAGCGATTCAGTGGCTTCAGATGCAAAGGCCAGCTCTTTAGACAGAATAAATGCATTTATAGTGACTAATATAAGTCAGATTGTGCTGATTTACATTAATTGGGTACTTGGCATGCATTTCCTTTGCCTTTGTCACAATAATAGTGTCTAATTTTCTGTTATTTACGCCAAGTATATGGATACATTTAATCTTCTCCTATGATTAACAAACTGATCTATTAAATTATGTCCCCTCTCAATGAGATCAATTGCTTAAGAAAATATTAATAAAACATGAAGGCAAGTGAAAAAAGTGTAAACACTCATTTTCAGGGAATTTAGTTCAGACTTTGCACTTTTCAGGCCCCTGCTCCAGAAGCAGCGTGCGTCTGTGCTCACATATAAAGCTGCGATGTTAAAGCTGTGGTTTGTTTTCCACTAAAAGAAAAATCCCAGTCTGTCAGGCCAAGATCATCTGAAGCTTTCACATTGATTAAGGAACATATACATTTTTCTGGTAAGGACTACAGGTCCAACACCATGCAAGCACTGTGGGGTCAGGGAGTAAATGCCTCTTCTTTAAAAGGTAATAATTGGATTGGTTGAGTAAGCCCTTTTGTAAAGACAGGAAAAAAAAAATCATACCGAAGCTGATCACTAGGAAGCTGCTTCCAGTCTCCACTGGGAATTAAAGTAGATGAGCTACGCACCTTTGGAAAATTAGATTAATTACGGAAACAGTACATGACCCTTAACTAGAGTGGCACTAAATAGCACTGAAATATGGCGGGAACTGAAGCCAAATGGTAAGAGCACTCTGCTGGGTGCAGCACTATGTGCTGGTGAGGATATAAATTAATTTTGTTTTTAAAAATGAATTCTTTAGTTAAATTTATATTCTGTGAAGCTCTTGCAGTGTACTGCTTGATTAATATTAGGATCATCTGAAAAATACATCCATGATTCTGACTGCACTTGCATTTACAGGTAACTTTGCATTGTTGAAATACATTTACAGGTAACTTTGCACTGAAATGGTCAGTGCTGTCTGCATTGGGTTTATATACTTACACCAAAGCAGGGCGAGACATTCCTATGGTAATGGAGAAGGAGCTGCCCATATTAACACACATGCAGTGACAGGAGGGATACGCTATCCTTTGTTAGCTTTCTGTCATCCTCAGAAATTTTGGTCATTTTTCTCTCCGGAGAGTAAAGCAGAGAACAGCTGTCCAAATATTGGTTATGGCTCAGCAGTCAATGGGGATTTCCACTCGCAGAGATACCAAGTGTCTGACAAGTGAAGAGAGAAGTTAACAAGGCTGATGTCAGACGTTTTGGTTCCTTAAGCAAAACTGCATTACAGTACTCAAATGAGGTCAAGAAGGCCAGAATACGTAGGTGGAATTTCTACTAGGAACAGAAATTAAGGGATTTAATTTCAGAACTAAGGTGGCTGTAGAAAGAGGTACTTCCTTAGTTGCGAAAGGCTTATGACGGGATTCTGATCCGTGCTCTTACTCCTTTGCCTACTACAGAACAGAAAGGAGAAAGGCTGGAGCCTGCAGCGTTTCAGTGAGTCCCAGTAGCTGAATGGCTCCTTGGGTGCTATAGCTGGTAGCCGTAAGGTAGGGCTAAAAGCCTCCTGCAAATTGCACTGGAAGCCAGATTGATCCAGACAATCTTGACATCAAGGGATTATAAAACAACCTGGTACCATTGCAGATTTGAGCCATAAAAGGGAAGGTGAAGGTCAGAATTCTGCGTTGATGAATGTCACTCATTTTCTACACTGGGTGCTTGAAACCTTTTCTGTAGCTTGGGTAACAACCTGCAAACATTTCTCTGTTTGCAGTGTTACCCCAATACTAGAGTGATGATACCAGGTATTTCAAGGAACGCCTTCACTCCCTGTAGCAATGTGCTTGGTGTATCTCCTTACCTGGTCGGGAGCAGCATGCTCTTCTCTGGAGACGTTTTAAAGTGACCATCTGATTTGCAGAGGGAAACTCAACTTCAATCTCAACGTCAGTCAGGGAGAGGTAAAATGGAAAGGGAGCGTCTCATAACTTGTAACTGAGGGCATGCTGTCAGTCTGAAATGCTGTATTTTACTGTATTTGACCATTTCCAGCAGTCAGCGGTGAAACAGATGTCAAGAGCAAGTGAAGGCTGTTGCATATCATTCTTCATTTTATTTTGTTGTAATTTACCAGGCTACATCTGTTTACCCACAACATCCTACCTCTACAATGAATCCCCATTTTCTTTGTGGATGGAATGATGTGGTACCTGCCTCTACCAGTTTGCTTGTCTCTGTTTTCCGCTCTTACTGTCTTTCCTCAGGCTGTCTAGCTAGACAGATCGCCCTAGATACGGAAACCTCCCCAATTAAAAACAGAATCAAAGGCAGCGTGTTTCCACTTAATGTTCTAGCTTTGACTAAACATTTAGTAGCATTAAAGACAGTGGTTTAATGAAACGATGTTCTAGTGGAACGCTGCTTTGGTGGGTTCTGAGCTCACGCTGTGTCCTACCACTGGCTGCATGTGAGCTGCCCTCCCATGGCTGCCTCTGCTAAGACTGAATCTAATGGTTAATTGTAAATATTACTCCTTCTGACTACTACACAGGCAGTGCCAGTGGGCTGCAGTCGTTGCCAGTTTCCAGAGGATTAGAGGGAGTGTATAGTGTCACTGCTATGCTTGATTTTGCAAAAATCCTGCAAATCTCCCAAACCTTATAAAATCAGGGACTCATAAACCAGTCTTCTTTTAAATGTTAGCTCGAGTGTACTTTAGATTTAAAGGAGTCAGAAGTGGTAAAATCTGCTTTTAGTTGTTAGTGAGTGTTCTCTGTGGCCTTTCTCAAGGGGGTTCAGCCATCCTCTCTGTATTGAGCTTCTGTGATTCCAGGTACAGTTGAGGCAGGCTGGGGTTTTTCTCTCCCGTGTGATCTTCTGTTCAAAGGGGCATTACAGAGGCCATGGATGTTAAAGAGAAATAAGATGACGATTGGATCGCTTTATACTGTCATCTGTGTGCAAAGAAGGGGTGACCTTTTCATGTTTTGAACTCAGCATCTTGGCATAGATTAATGGGAATGACTCATGCTCTCCTATGTCGTTTGTACCTTTTATGTGAAGCTGATCCGCTTTAGACTCCAACTGCTGCTACCAAAACCCTTTCTTAGTGCTCACTGCAGAGCTGTTTGCAAAGTTCATCCAGCAAAATGCTGAACCAAACTGCTCAGATCATTGGTACTGTGTAGTCTGGGGGAAAGGAGAGAAAGGAAAAGATAAAAAATGAGAAGTAATTTCATATAGTTTAGCCAGCATGTAGATACTCCTCCTGGAACTGAACATTCAGGTATGATAGTGTAAGGAAAAATATTCTTCAAAATCAAAACTGTTTCTTATTACCAAGTAGGTTATATTTCCAGCAACTGTTTCTCGATCTGTAAATATGAGCAGTGATTGCTTTAGAATAGATATAATTATATATTCAATGGAATGCATAATTTTTCCCAATGAACCATAGTTAATTTTATCTGAAAATTAGTGATTACCATTTTGGTGTTAATTACAGAGTACTAAATACATCTTCAGTGTTAAAAGATAGGCTCATCTCTGGTTTCTATACCCTAAGTCACTTGTGGAATAATCAATGTCACTTTGTGATTTTAAAGGTACAAAAAAAATAATCAGAAGACATCACTGAAAATTAAGGATCAATGTTTAGATTGGGACCTCTGGCAAATAAAGAACTGTCTTTCCCTTAGCTCTGCATGAGGGACCTTACCCTAAGCACAGTTTTTTGCACTTACATGTGTGAATATTCTGTGGGTGTCCATGAGAGACCTGGGTCTAGGGGGAGACCAGAAGGAAGAGAATGGAACGAGCTGTTTTTATTCTGGATACACACACTTGCTTCTGTGCCTTTCTCTGCATGCCACGTAGGTAATTCACACCTGGGGAACCATGCAGGAGATTATATGAGGTCTGAAAGAGCGTGGATGGTCTTGGTGAAGCATTATACAGAGGGGAAAGCTTGTGAGTGAAAGAGTAAACTAACGTCTCTGAAAAGGGACGCCTGTTATACAGAAAAAAAAAAAAAATCCAAGTCAGTACAACCTTTCCTTCCATGTGCAGCCCACATCATTTCATGACGGATCTGTGAAATGTGGATGAGAAATGCTGACAACATTTTCTCCAAGTGAGGGAGAAAACAGTCTTACCTCTTGGTATGTGAGTCACGACAAAATGATCCTGGTGAAGACATTCTTCCACGTGCCTCATTCTGAAAACATTTAGGCTCAAAAATGCACTTGAGTTTGGTCAGAGTTCAGTCCAGCAGACTCGGATATAAACATTTACTGAAGTGCTTTGCTAAGTTCTTGTTGTGGGGTAGGACGGTGTGGGCTGGAGAGGCCAGCCTCGTGTCTTTGGGAGGAGCTGACTCAAACGTACGGATTATCCAATGTTTTCATTAGTACCAGTGGGGAGATTTGAATATGGAATAATTTGCAAATGAAGAAACCAGACGGGGCAAAATGCATACCCAAGGAACATTAGTGTTTGACTCCAGAGCAACTTCCATGGGAGCGTATATGTACTCATTGCAATATCCTGAAAATAATTGCATACATATGTATGTTAGCCCCACCCTCCAGTGGTATCAATAGACTTAACCTAAGTTCTATGCTGAGTTGCAAATTAAGGGAATAGGCTTTAAGTGTTGAACACATGGCTGCCATCCAATAATTTCAGTATGGCACTCACCCAAGAAAGTGCTCCAAGGCAGCCTAATCAGGACAGAATTCCTGGCAAAAGTACATTTTGAGACAAGGCTTGCTCTCTTTTTCCAAAGTAGAAAATGCCTTTGATGGCAGGCACAGAGAGTGTTTAAGAAGATTCTCAGGTGCCTTTTTTTGCAACCTGAAACTCAAACACAAAAGAGCTGGGGAAGGAAAACTGCAGGACTCTTTTTTAAACACTTTTCCTGATCCAGTTGGGCAGTGGAGGCTGAGTAACAGCCAGCTGATTTCATTTCAGTTCTCATTTTTTCACTTCTGTCAATAGGCACAAGCCCATAACTGATTACAGAAGGTTTTCGTTCCGCTCTGTAAACATGAATAGTGCCTAAGACTTTGACTGTATCATAAAGCTGAGTTAAATTATCTCACAGCGGGCTAGACAGCTTTAGTTATCTACCATTATACATTTAAAAATGCTGGCTTGGGTTTTACGTTGGGGTTTCATCCCCCCACCCCGCCTCGCACACACTATATTTTTTATTGCTTCCGTACTGCTCTTCATGCTTTGTGCAGTCCAGTTCTAGCTAATGGATATACTCAGGAGTTGTGGTTTGGGGGGAAAAAAAGAAAGAAAAAGTAACGTGTTGGAGAAAAGATGAGGATGACTCAGTAGCTCAGGGGCGCTGTGATTTGCTCACCGTGTCCAGCGGCTGCAGACAGAGACGCCCTGGGTGTCCTGGGCTGTGGGAGCTACGGTGGTGGGTGCAGCCCTGCAGGTTCTTCCGCTGGTGGGTAATGGAGATGGGACCAAGACACAACGTTCTCCATCAGCTCGGTGAGGTGTGGTTTTGGAAGAAAGGTCTGCTGGCACCATGGAAACGCTTCACCTCCTCCTGACTTCACAGGAAGCCAAACGCGTTAGACCCGCCAGAAATGTGACATTCGGGAATAAAAAAAAGCACAAGCCACGCAGGTCAGATGAGTGAGGACCCTCCAGGAAAGACCCACCAGGATGAATGCAGCTGAGGAGCTTGAAAAAGAACGATGAGATGACGTTTGATATTGAATCTCGATTTTGCAAGATTAGTTTAACATCTAGACTAATAAACATGTGTGTTTTTTCTTGAAAAAATCCAAACAGCTATTCTAAACATAAGCATTTTCCTCCTATTTTCAGCCCAGACACTGAATTTTTGCAACTGCCTGAGCATATGATTAAAAATAAAAAATCGTAACACACTAGTCACCCATATATATCCATTCTGCAATTAGGAGAGATGAAAAAGTAAAGAAATGAAAGTACATTAGGAATTGTTTTATGTTTTATTTATAGCACACGTAAGATAGATCGGAAAGCCTGCATTTTTTTAAATGAAGCTTTCTCTTTTTAAGTCCCTTGTTATCTGAATCTTGTTATCTTGGCTATCATGTTCACCAAGTAGAATAATAATACCAGTCCAAGAGAGGAATGTAATAAAACTTTTTATTAAAGCTATATTAAACATGGGCTACTGTCATAGGTGGATTTGGAAAGTTCAGGCCAAACTCAAGTGTTTCTTAGCTGTCAGATAGCCTAGAACATTTATTCTGGCCTCCAGTATTCCAAGGAAATAACTTCTTTGTGGTTAAAAGATGAACAGGCCGCAGGCAAACCAAACATCACATGGATCTGGCAGACAAAATGACCCAGGACTGTCAAAGAAGTTACAGAAACTGCATCTTGGGAAATTATTCCCAAAAGACAACGACACTTCCGAAACCCCCTGGGCCTTCCCTGTTTGGAGCCCACCTTGAAAATGACGCAGAAGTGCGTGCCCAGGCCTTGAAATAAGTGTATAGGGGCCAACACGCATGGAAGCAGCAACGGGATGATGCTGTGATGAGCTCAGAGGTGACGGCCCAGAACCCCGGTGGTAGGTGACGTGCAGAAGGAACAGGAGACAACGCCAAGCAGTGGTTTTCAGAGCTGCTGCGTTTCTGCAGGAGAAGAAAGGCCGGAGCAGAGGTGAATGAGCCCTGGCCAGCTGGCAATTACAGTGATAAACCAAGTAGGAGCCTGGGAAAGGTACAGAGAGGGAGGCAAGACCGCTGAGGGAAACAGGGAGAGGAAGTCATGACCAGAATAGGAGACAATGGTTATATTTCCAAAAAAAGAAAAAAAAAAGTCTTACTACAGCATTTTTTAAGGCACCAGTTGCTGCTTCACCTGCGGTTACGTGTAGGCGCATCTCTGTAGCAACTGGATGCATGTTTTGGGCTTGTGTCCTTTCTTTCCTCTGACTCTCACAGGTTTTGGACCCCACTATGATTGATTTTCAGGCTGAAAGATTCCAGCAGTAAAGTTAGAAACCTGTAGCCATTAGAATAATAGGAGATCCCTAGAGAGAGCGAACACTGCTATGAAGATAATTTATTAGCAGCAGGAATAGAACCCTGTATCAGCACTTTACTGGTGGATAAATCAGTGGGTTTGCTAATGATGTTTCAGTTCTCTTGATTGAATTGGATTTGTGAGAGAGAAATGCAGCTGCGGACTGAATTGCTTTATATGACAAGAGAATAATGAGTAGCCAATCCTGAACACCCAGGGTTTCTGTATATATGAGATAATTTAGCTTCCACTCTTGTTATTATCTTATATGCAAATGAAATTATCAACGCCTTTATAGAATAACTTCCTGGATCACATTTATTCTACAGTTTTTGCCTGTTGGTGTGTAAGAGAAATTTCTTCCCCTTGTTTTAGTCAGGGTTTAACACTAAATCCTAGTCCTGCTGGAGCCTGTGTGAGTTTTATTATATTATCGATAGCACCCATTCAGAAGACATTGAAAGTGAACAGAAAATACTGGAACTGCCTGTGGTTATGAGAGTTGTGTTATTTGGAGATAGGGCCCATTACCTTATGCTATTATCTGCATGTTACATGTGCCGGGTTTTGCATATTTGATGTTTACTTAACATGCATATCAGGTTCTTTTAACAGCAGTGTTTTGGAGATGATCTGGCTAAGTGCCCTCATCAGCCTCTTGCTAGGTTGTTCTCTGGGGTTCCAGCCAGTAAATCTCTATGTGGTTTAAGCTCTAAATAGGCTACTGCTCCCCCTCTGAAGGATCACGCTGAGCTGAAGCAATGCCCGCTGGAAAAGTAGAAAATGGGATGCCAGCTGGCAAAGAGGGCTGAAAAGAGAGAAAAAAAGAGATAAAATTATTTGTAAATTGAGAAACTGCCTTAGCAACGTCCTCATCCGCTGGGTGGGAATAGATCGTGGTTGCCCGGTTGGTCTTTCAAAGGACTGAGCTCCTAAATTACAGTTACGCCTTGTCATTGGAGAGATGGAGTTGACATATACGTACTGTTGAGACACACTATAAATTAAGCAGAGGGATTGTGAGGTCCGGGCTCCGTATCCAGTAATTGTTCCTCCCACTAGGGGAAAGCCTTACAAAAGCTTGCCCTGGTGCTCAACAGGGCCGTGGTGGTTTCATTGCACTGCGACTTCAGAAACGCTTTGTTCGCTAGTTAAGACGAGTGGGGACATTCACTGTGGGTGATTGACTGGACTCTACCCAGAGTGACGAACTGGCAGTGACACCCATCCCACCGCTTGCACGGCAGTGAGGAGGTTTTGTGGTTTCGTTAGGAAAAAGAGGAGAGAGTGAGGTTCCCCTCAGCCACCGACAGCTCAGGGACAACGCCGTGGCGTCTCAGTACTTTCTGTTTTCAGCACTGGTGGTGCCAAGAGGCACTGATGTTTTTCTGGCCATCTAGATTAGTCCTTCTCATTTGCTTTAGCGGCTGCTGAGTGTCTGGGCAACATTTTGTGCCCTGCATGTGGGAGGGGGACAGAAGGGTAGGAGCTGAGATGAGAGCAGAATCGGGCTGCAGAAGACCTTATGCTGGGGTGAAGGGATACAGCTGGGTAGGAGCCTTGGTGAAAAAGAAGACGAGGGAGCGAGAAGAGAGCATCGGTGGACTGCAAACGGCCAAGGTAGGAGAAACCCTGGAAACTGCTCAGCTGGGTCCTTGGAGATCTCAAGTGTGATGGATGTTGCCATAAAAATGCATCACAGTGCACATCCACTTAATTGCAGGTAGCTTTGTGGGGATGGCAGCAGTGGGAGAGGCAGCATAGGCGCTTTTTCCTACATTCAGTATGCATTCAGATGTTATTTCAAGCCCTGCAACTGCTAAGCCTTTCAACATCTTAAAGTTTGCTTGGTTAAGAAGTTTAAAAAAAATCTTTTTTTGGAAACCAATAAATGAAAATAATATTGGAAAACAAACAAACGCAACACAATTTTTTCAATACTTTTTCTTCCCAATTATAATTTTGGGCACCCTACTGGGAAAAAAAATATCTGCATTATACTTGAGATTCTGTTGCATGTTTTATAGCATTATAGTGGTTTCATGCTTCAAAAGTGTGGCATGAAGTTAAACAAAATTGTTCAATTGCTGTTTTCTAATATGGTATTTTAAAGTTTTGGCAATATAAACTGTGGGTATGTTTTATTCCAGCAGGATGTGGTATCTTCTTGGGCTGAAGTGAACAATTCCGTTATGCTGACAGAGGCTATGGCGCTGCAGGCTGTGCCTGGAATGACAGCTTCCACAGTGTAATGCAAGCCACTAGCGCAGTTAATTATCATCAATGTATTTACCACAAAAAAGCTTTAGCCACAGCCACGCTGTAAAAACACATTTCATTTTGCTAGACTTGAATAATACAAGTAGCACTGCTGGACTATAAGAGATACCGAAGGGATGAGACTACAAGTAAGGCAGCTCTTCTTCCCCTTCCAAACAAGATTTACCTGCTGTTGACAGGGCAAGCATAGGACATCTTCCTAGAGCAGGGCTGCGTACTAAAACACACTTGTGAAGGGCAAATAACTAATCTCTGTAAAAGTGCTCTATAGAAGCACTTTTGCACTCCGGAGATACATGTTTATGGTCTCACACGGCAGCTGTATGAGGATTTGCGGAGGGCACACTGAGCATTTATTTTGTCAGTTATTTTCTCTATTTTCTTTGCTGGTAGAGCAGTTCTGGAGTAGGGACTTCTCTGGATTAAGGACTTTCTCTAGCACAGTGCAGCTGCTCTTTCTGGTGTGTTCCTGCAACCAATTAATCATCTGGCATTTATCCCAGTCATGTCACATACATCACTCACTCAGCATCCGCCAGCGAAAAAAAAATATAACGTAATGAAGACCACAGGACCAGTATAATGATAAAAAGAGCCCCCGTGAGTGCTGCTCAGCTGCAAGGCTTCTCAGAGGAGATGCCAAGGAAGGACTTCATGTGTGCCCCTGCAACGCCAGGGTGGTGACACCAAAACAGGACCACAGGGCAGCCGTGGCGCTGCTGGGACACAGCGCTGTGGCAGAGCAATGCTAATGAAAATGTCACGTTATGCTCAGGAAGACTCAGTATAACAAATACTTTCTTGTCTGTAGCGCAGGGTGATCTGGCATCACTGGAAATCCTAAATTCATCAACACATACATAGAGAATTGTTAAAAATTCATGATTACTCCTGTCTTCCAAGATATAATAATTATGTATTGCTTATTATTTTTTTGATCGCTTTTGGGGTTTACAGTCCGTTTCAGATTTATATTCTACAGCCATGTAAGGATCATTGTTTGGAGCAACTCATCCAACTTCTGTGTTTCGAGTGTCTAACTGGCTGAATTTTTAGGTCAACGTCACTACTTTGCATGAGAGGAGGACAGTGGGAGGGGAGCCTTTGGTTATTACTCAACCACTTCATGGAATACGCTACAGACCAGAAGTGTGACCTTTGATGAATTATTTCTTAAGTAAAAACATACTTCAAGCATTTACTTCTGTCACAACGGTAACTCCTTTTCTCTGCCCAAGGGGAGGATATTACAGTACCATAATTAATACAAAAACAACCCTGAAGATACATAATCTGTACCTGCATTTAGATTTTTGGAGCTCTCTGACAAAGGACAACTTAAACTTGTGACAGTCTTGGTATTTAATTATGCCTTGCAAGGGAGAAGCGGGCCATGCAGTCTTAACTAGCAGAAGTGGGGGTGACAGGAAATGGAATTTGTTTTGAAGCGGAGCCTAATTAGTTTCTGAAATGGATTAGACGATGTGGTTGCCGGAGGTAGCAAAAACTAGACATGATGACCGAGGAGACCTTTTTCTGTCCAGAGCGAAGGATGGGAATAAGACTTAGCTATGCAAGAAACAAAATTAATGTAATGCAAGGCGCAGACTGTTTCTTGCTGGATGCCTGTACATGTGTAGACCAAAAGGGCTGACTGAATCTTGGGCCTCCAGTTCCTGCTGGAGTCCACACTGTAGCAAAGGGTATGAACCTGAATCATGCAAGTATGCTCCTTGGCAGAGTGTCCCCAAACCTGCAAACTGAAGACACATTTACATAGAAAGTAGTAATGAAGAAAATGATTAGAAATCTTGAGATAAACCCTTCCATAGGTTTGCCCAAAATCATAGAATCATACAATATCAGGTTGGAAGGAGCCACAAGGATCATCTGGTCCAACCTTTCTTGGCAAAAGCACGGTCTAGACAAGCTGGCCCAGCACCCCGTCCAGCTGAATCTTAAAAGTGTCCAGTGCTGGGGAATCCACCCCTTTCCTGGGGAGATCATTCCAATGGCTGATTGTTCTCATCGTGAAAAGTTTCCCTTCTGTGTCCGATCGGAATCTCCCTAGGAGTAACTTGTACCCATTACCCCTCATCTTTTCCATGTGATCCCTTGTAAAAAGGGAGTTTCCATCTTCTTTGTAGCCACCCTTTAAATACTGGAACATGGTGAGCATTACCTTCTGTGTTCAGCAAGGAAAATAGGTGTCTTGTGATAAAAGAGAGCTGGCGAGCACGGCTGATGAAAGAAATGCAAATGGATTGTTTTCATACCAAAGTAGGAAAAATCCTTGAAGGCTCCGAATGCTACTAAAATGTGCTCCCCTATGTTCTCTTCTAGTGGTGGCAACACTGCCTCATGAATGCTCACGCCTGTGGAGTTCGCCACATTGCATAGATAGATCTGCTCATCCAATTGTATGAGTGGTTCTCTTAATCCTTTTTGCAATAAATAAATGGGGTTACATTAAACAGCTTAGCAGCAGTGCTCTACCAACTTGACTGGTTTTGACTTACAGCAAGGGAGGGATCATGCCATTCAGAGCTGCTGGCAGACCTTGATGGCAATAAACTTTGGTGGAGTTGAGCCACAGCAGTGATTTCTGTGCCTAGAAAAAAGTATGCATGGGATAGCCGAAAGCTGAACCTCAAGACTAATATTTCAATCTTGATCTTCAGTACAAGCACTTGGAAATGTTCTAAAAATTGCTATAAATAGATCAAAGGTATAGTCAGCCTTCCTATGCCATCACCCAATGGCAGCTGTCTAGAGGACAATGTAAGAAAATTCCATGAATAAAGCAATATTTCGTTACCTCTTCCCAGTTTCCAGTACGGTGCAGCTTAGGGACATCCCAAGACAGTGGTGTAACTCAATTTTTAAAAGTCCATGACTGACTTCTGATTCACATCTTTAAAAAACCCACATTTTGGTAAACCATTGCTTTTATCTAAAAGTCTAAAAATTAAGGACGACCACTCTGAACTGTATTTGGAAAAAATCTCTACCAATCCTTTCTACTTTTCTCATCCCTCCCCACAAAGGTATTTCTTTGGGACAGCTGTAAGCAACAGTCGAGGGACAGCAGTTTTGTATATTCTGACTTTTCAAAAGGCTTTGTAGGCAAAAGATCTCAGTGTAGTTTAGGAAACCAGCAGTGGTATTGCATTAGGCTGAAAAGTATTTTATTTTCAAAAACTACGTATGTTCTCGCTTATTCTGTTTGCTGACCTTCTTAGAAGAAAATGATTCATGATTAAAGGGAAAAAGAAATCTGTGACGGTGTAATTAATAGAATCCATGCACAGAGAATCTTGATTACACACTCAAAGCTTAAGATGAGCAAGTCTTTCTCCACTTTTGGTCAAGCAAGACCTCTGCGCTGCTCCTGCCCTTCCAAAATTAATAGTTCAGATTGATGCACATGCGCTCACCTTCTTCAAAGAATGGACCGAGTCCAAGCAATTCTTCTGCTATGACAGCCAGGTTTCCAAGAGAATGCCCGAACAGCAACATGATGGTCTATCACCTGCCCAAAGCTCCATGGCACACACCTCTGCGTACCGGCACAGCAATTCCAGCTACACAAAAATATATGAAGGGATGTGAGGCCTTGAACTTCACTCTCTGGCTATAACCACCTTCAGAAGCCACCAAGGCTCCCTCACAGGCTGCTGTTCTACCTAGGAGAGAGCCCCTAAGAATCTCTTGCCTTTGGACTATCCAGGCGGGATCACAGGAGACAACACAGCAGGTTAGACAGGGTAGATGGCTGGTGAATTAGCACACGAACAAGAAGACAGAATTTTGTCACAGCAATCATGTATTATTTATCAAATAGTATATTCCCCAGTAACTTTTAAGAAACCGGAAGGAAAACAGAGTTCTGGACATTTCCTTTTGACAGACTGTATTTTACATTTCGGGCAATAATCTTGGCCCCTCTGTAATACTTTCAGCTAAAATATTCTGACCAGCATGCCAAAAATCATACTTGAAAATCCAAATTCCAGCAGCTGAATCAAAGAGCCTTGCTTTTCTCAATTTCTGTTCAAAGAGCTGGACTCCTATTAATGCAACAAGAGATGCAGATGCCAATATTTAAAATAAATTTCCTACAATTAATGAGAAGCTTTTGCAAAGAGAAAAAGATGCAAGTGAACAAATCCATATAGATTATATATGTGTTTATTCTTCACAAAGGCTGTTATGGAAACTTAGGTTGTTTTTTTAAAGCTGCTTCTAAGTACAAGATGTCTGTGGCTAGTCATTAGGCAAGACTACCATCAAAAAGGATGACTACTTACCAATAAAGCTGATTAAAAGTAATGCTCATCAAAATTGTTTAATCTCTTCTCAGTTTGCCTGCATACACAGGCACACTAAACTGTCAGCTGCTTTATGAGGAAATAATTCTAAAAGGAGGAGTCTTCTTTACAATGTCACCAGTGCATAAGAGTAAGCAGTTTCTCTTTCGGTAGGAAACAGAGGTCATTGCTTCATTTGTATCTTAAATTTACAGTGTGCCAGTTCTGAAAGGTTTTTTTACATTTATTTTAAGAATGTTTTCCGTAGAAAAGACCTATTACTATTTCTCTCCAATCTTCAAAATGTCTTCGACCAATCACAAACTCTTCTTCTGAAGATAAGGCTGATTTGCATATTTGCGTGTAGCAGATGAAGAAACCAGTTTCTGAAATTAAGACTAATTGTTTGTTTGACAGCTTGTACTTGTGACTTCACGGTGTAATTAATCCCTTCTACTGGAGCTGGCAAAAGCTCATGAGAAATGGCACCACCCGCAAGTGAAGAAGTCCCTTTGGGCAGCACTGTACAAGCAGGTGGTGGAACTGAAAGCGAAGGTGCAACATTCAGGACGAGGAAGAATCAAGTCTGCAGCATCACAGTTGTGTTCTAGTCAAGAGGCTGGCATAACATTGTATTTGGGGGAAAAATAGCATACACGGTCCCATAATTGAGGATTGCAGCATAGTATGTATGTGCAAGAGAGGCGAATGTTACAGACATTCTGACTGAACAGGAATTTCTGAGTTGCAGTTGCATTGCTTTCATGAGCACGTGTTTTTATGCGAGATATTTGTTAGAAATGTAAGATGACACAGGAGATGGAGTAAAAGAACTGCAACACAAACCCTCCAGGTTCCGCTGAACTACCAGCAACAGCCCATCACCTGAACTTTGGGAGCAGTATAGACATTGTCAGCAATTCTAAGTCTGCAGTAGTGTATTCCTCCATTTCAGGCCTTAGCACAGAGTTCATAGGGAACATTTAATCCAGTTGTCTCTAGTTCCAACCTCATGAAGCATATTACACCTTCTTAGAAATAGTTAAAAGAACCAAAGGCAAGGGAATTTCTTGTATGCTTTATCTGAAGCAGGAAAGGAATCAATGTTTGTCTTATATGAGGTCTCTACAAATAGTTTTGGAGACCAGAATTTCTGCTTCTGCTAGTAGAACCAGTTGGATGGAGAAACAACCACAGCAAGAACTGGGTTGAAGAGTAAGATCAGCTCAGTCCCACCCATAGTTTCTTTCTTCTGTACCAAACTGTGCAGGAGAGACACCATCACTGCATTGGAAATATTTCAAATAGGAACAGAAAGATCTATGCATGTTAATCTGGGACAGAGTTTTCCCCTAGCAGTTGCACCAGCCCTCCCATTCATTTTGTACCATACCATGTGTGTGTGGTATTGACTGGCATTCCTGCCAAAGTCCTGTAAACACTCTTCATGCTTCTCAATATGTTAAAACTGTCCTTGCTCTAAGTTCAATCTTCCTTAAACAATACAGCAGCTAAAAGAAAGGCTTAGCATCTGAGGACTGCAGTGCTGAATTATAGAAGTTTATTTACAAAAACATAAAAATAAATTACAAGGTGTTAAAAAGAGAATTTATTTGGTCAATAAAAGGAAGCCCAAACAAAACACTGAATTTCTGACAAAACCTGCCAAAAACACAGTGAAGACAAATGCAGGACTGTTCATAACCCTCTTCCCTCTCCTGTCTCACACAAGTTTTTCAGATTAATCACATCCTAAGTATTGGAGACTGGGAGCTTTTAATTTCAGTGTTCAATTTAACTCCATCTCATTACCTCTAAAGTGAAGGAAGTGGAACTGAAACGAAAATGCTGCTTGGAAAAAAACCATAGTAACTACTACTAAAAACAAAGCTATTGCAAACTGCACCACAGACTTGCTTTTGTGGCAGAGGGCACAGCAACTGCTGGTGGGTATTACGAACTACATATGCTACAGAGATACACCAGACACAGTGGGCATGAACTGAAGTTAGAATTTTAGTTGTGACCTTCCTCTGTTGCCAAGTAGGCACACAAATGTTTGTCACAATTAAAACGGCATAAGGTTCCTTTGCCCTGGCAAATGCTGCTTAATAGAACTACAGCCCTTCAGCACACGACACGTAGCCACAGTGCTTCACACAAAGTGATTGGAAATGTTCAGGGTAGCATTTTCTGAGGGGTCACCAGTACCGTGGGGCCAATTCTGCCTCTCTAATACAGACCACTCGTGTGCCTCACTCCACCTGGTCAGCTATTAGCAGGGCAAGCACAACTGACCAAAAGTAAAGAGTGAAGTGGAGCCCAACAGCCCAAGCAGATGGATGAGCACACACAGAGGCACGTCCAACTTGCCTGTGTTTAAGCTTTGTGCGTGTAATACGCAGGTGGGCATTGGAAAGCTGCACCTAAAATCAACGTAGCCCTCAGGGCTACATAGCTTCCACGCCTCCATATACAGCATCCAGATGTACCCATAGTCTATCAAATTAATATGTCTTCTTTAAAGCTTCAGACCCATTAGATGCTTTTTATTAGAATGGCAAAAATCACCGTAGACACTGGCCCCAAGAGGACTTTGTCCTCTTCAGTTTCTCTTCTGCTAAACCGGTCTCCAACAGACAAGGGCCACATCAGTCTTCTTCCTCACTCCCCTCACCCCCTTTCATTAAAACATTTTTCTATATAATGTTGCTTCAGAATTGAAGTCCTGCCAGACAATTATCAGCCTGGAAGAAAAACTTCCTGCTTTACTAGGAACCTTTGAAAAATAATTCAAACTGCTGGGCTACGGTCATTTGATATGTTGTATCTTGGCCAGTGGTCTCCTTGTTCTCAAAAAAAATCCAAGATTAGCAGACATAACACTTCAGGCTGTGCTGTGTTAAATGGGATCCAAATGCTACTATGTTAAATAAGGCTGAAAAATGGGATCACTCAGTTTCCTAAGTGGGAAGAGCAGACAATTCATATAGTCATCTTCGCATCGCTTTAAAGTTTTCCCAGTTCACCGAGTATAAACATCATTATGTTTCTTGCAAGAATGGTCAAGGCATGTGGGTATCAAAAGTGTGAAACTATGACTTTAGAAAGGTCTCTCCTATTAATACTTGACAACTGCATGTTGGTAGAACAGACTGTGACTGTTGCTGACAGACAGCGTAAAAGGAACATAGGGCAAAGAAACATGATGCCTTTGCCAGCCTCTGCCCCAAAGCCCAACCAAAACCAACATTTGCGGTCTGTTCTTTCAGCAGCACAACCCGAGGCACCCGTCCCTACAGCTCTGCACCAGGTCAGAGCATAGACCAGGTACTCACAGCTTAAGGGGAATAATGGGCCAGTATTTGGGCTGCTTTTTGTCACAGTTTCTATCAAAAATCAGCTGCAAGGCTGCCTCCATTGCCTGGATTTTGTCAGCTTCAGCACCATACAGTTTCTTCATTTCTGCCATTCGCCTCTCCCCAGGTCTCTCTGTGGGCGGCTCCACAGTTCGCTCTGTCCTGTGAAGATCTTGATCAGCATCCACGTACTGTTGCTCAGCTTCCAGCTGCTGCTGTCTCCCTAGACAAATAAACCACAAGAGATATAAATTACCGAACTATCAACCAATCATGGTGTATTTTAACATTTTAGTATGACGTATTCATTGAATATTGAATATTAAAATTTGTGCTGGATCTAGAGGGATGAGATCAATGCATTCTAGGGTGCTGTTAGCTTCTGCAACTTAGAAAACAAATTGCACGGTACTTGTCCTGCTGTGCCAATTATGCATAATGGCAAATTCCTACTAAGTGTCATGATAAAGCCAGGCTGGAAGAAGTGGGGAGAAGAGATCCTGGATTTGAATCCTAAAACTGTAGAAAACATACACACGCACTGAAAAGAAGAGAAAATAAAACCAAAGCAAATACCTCGAACCCCTCCCTCCCCACCCAAAAAAGCTCCCCCCCCCCAAAACCAAAACCCATAACCAAACAGAGTTGTTTCCAAAGAAATTACTTCATAGCTGAGATAAGGAAACAATGCACAGGAGAACACAACTTTAGCTGAACTATTGCCAAGAGAAAATGTAATCAGCTGCCACTCTATGAAAATGAACAAATTGGTCTGTCATGTGTCTGCCATCAAGTGCATCCAATGCAACACAGCTGTAAGCGTTGTGTTTAGGTAAACTATCCAACCTCATCCATTTCTCAAGAGTTGTGAAGTTCAAAACTGACAGCCTTACTGCTATTGCTTTGTAGACAAACCAAAACAGCACACAACATAAATCCCCACACCACATCTTTTAAAGAGGGTTTAAAACAGCTCAGAGACGTGAAACATTTGGACCAATCTGCCATAAAAAGTCCTCTTCGGTAAGCCCAATCGGGAAGCAAGAACTCTATTTTATGTGCCCAAACTTACCTCAATTTCCTGGGTGCTGCTCTGATGGAACAAATAATGCTCTGTGCAGCTAAAACAGCAAAGTGCTATACAAGACTCCCTTCTGATAGACCTGTCTGTCCACAAGATGAAGAAAATCACCTGGTGGTTGAACTCTTTTGCCTACCAATAATGAAGGGCGGTTCTCAAACCTTCATCACAGAAACAGTTCAGTGCTAATGACAGCACTTAAAAAAAAAAAAAGGCAAAAAAACCCCAAAAAACAACATCAAAAGGGACAGAGTGTCCACAGGTCAGGATGCATTAGTCACACACAGGACATGCTTCTCAGCATTTGGTGCCATGTACATCTTCCCCCTTCCCCTAAGACAGGGATTTAGCTCCCACAAAACACATGACATCTGCAAACCCTAACCCAAAGTTAAGTATCCTGACGTATCTGTGTCAAACATCTGCAGTTTATTTTTACACTGGAAAGTACTGTACAGAGCAGCCAACTGACTGTCTGTCAGCCTTCCTAAATGAATTATCCCAAGTACCTCATTCACAAAAAATATGTATTTTAAACAGTATAATCAGAATTTTCAATTCTGGCACCTTTTTGTTTGATAGTGACAGAGGAAGCTTTTGTCCTGGCATTTCAAACACCATCCACAGTTTTGTGTTGGTACTCAAAGGGCAGGAGGGCTTGAGGAGTTCTCAGCAATCTGTGCCAGAGAGCTGTTTCACTTTCTGTGATTTCGCTTTAAGGGCGCACCCCACGAAGCTGCCAAAATTCATGAAACATACATTAGAGTCCATATGCGCTTTTGGAAGAGTCAAGATTTATTTGGTGTCAGGCCATTTTACCCAGAAGGTCTGAATTAGAAGAACCAACATTGCCTACAGAGGGCCCAGCACTATGAGGCCAGGCTATAGCACCCAGGCTGTGGCTCCCCAGGTCACCTGCACCCCACTGAAACAAACTTCCTGGGACCCCAGACTGCCCACAGTGAGGTAACAGGCTTTTAAAGGATGAACTTGATGCAAATTACACTGAGTAGTATTAGAAAAGAAAAATCTATGCCGGATCAACAATGTTTCCCACTGGAGGTTACGCAGCAAAACTCTGTATTTGTTGACTCTTTTGGGGCACAAAGATAATTCCTTGTACGTTTGTATTGCACACAGACATTTTTTATTCATTTGTTCCACAGATGCATGCTAGAGACAGCTGCTTCCTCGCTTGCTTGCTACAGAATGCTCTCTGATAGCTCATTGCACACCATAACACTTAAGAAAAATTAATTTCTCTGGAGATAGATAATGAATTCTTCTGTTCGGAAATTAAACGGGTCTCTAGCAGAAGCTTTATGATGGATAAGTGGATCACAGTTCAGTGTGCATCAATCTCCATTTTCTAGCACAGAGTAGTTCATAAACCCACAGATCCTAATGTTAACAATCCAAATAATACCAATTTAAATTCCATTCTCAAAATTACCCAAGGAACTTTTGGAGTATGTTTTCCTTTACACTAATCAGATGCACTGCCCTTAACTGCTTAACTTGACTTCTGCTATTGCATAGCTACTAGTTAAAAAATCCCCACAGCAATTCTGTGACAGTCTTAGACAGGTAAATCAGCTATACGGAGTCCTGAGAGAGGCTGGGGACAGCAATCTGCTAAAGGGAGGGACCCACTGTTTTTTGTACCAAAGGTTGAATTTGAACACAGAACACAGCAGCTGCTGCGGGTAATACCACTGCAGCTGTGTGGAATAGGTTGCACTTTCAAACCAGTTCTTTGTGGAGAGATATCACCACGACAAACTCCACCTTCAGTCACAGCACTAGTTGCTGTCATGGACAATCCAGGGAAGAGAAGCCATGGAAATAAATGGGTATATAAACTACCACTTTTCCAAAAAGAGTATTTCCAGCCGAAAATAGAGATAAGATACAGATGATAGGAGAGGAAGTTTTGTCCTGTTGAGATGCATGCTAAACTTGCTTTGGTGGGGCAGGGGCTGGGAAATAGAACTACTCTTATTTCCAGCAGTCTGAGTTCTTTCCATTACCTCAAAATTTATTTTAAAAACAATACAAAGCAATGCAACTTTAGCTAAATGCGCAACTACCTCTTCATCAAATAGATGACAAGCAGCATATGACAACGGAAAAAAAACTCCAAACAAACCAAATTATAGCCCTATAATAGTCTATAGCCCTAAAACTACAGAGGGAACCAGAATTTAACGGAAGCACCAAATATTCATCCATGAATTAGGTAGCAAGGTTTACCAAAACACTGATTCTCAGCCGGCAGCAATGAAGACCCCAGCTCCTTCTCCGAGTTTCACACTCCAAATCTGTAAGTCGTCGTGCTGCCATGTTATAAATGTGAAACAAATAATTTTTACACAATTCTAAGTAGTTCTTCATTCCACTTCACACACACTAAAATAAACGTGCTTTCTTTTACAGCGTTCTGCTTCAACTACTGGCAAGCTTCCCCCAGTCATAGAACAGTATTTGCAAATGTTCTCAAGGCAAGGCAGGCAGCTGCAGTGGTGGTTGGTTCCCGCACAAAGGAAAAGGCATCGCTGACATTTTCCTAACTGGTCACTTCCTTGTCTTCCCAAAGATGCTTTTGCTCTCTTGGAGCTCTTTTCAGAATTAACTTAGTCCTGACAAGTCCAGTTCTGCTGGGAAGGCATCATTACCTGGCCAAAACCAGCTGAGACATCTTTTTCCAAACACAGTTAAATGGCCTTTTTCTTCACCTTTAAGGAATACTGAGATCTCTACCTAACTCGTACTGCATCCTGGGACATCGCCAGTGATTCCAGGCGTTTTAAAAGAAAGTTTTGGTTTGCTGTTTCCCCCCACACACACTTTTCCCACCTTTCACGGATGACTCTTAATCAGCTGAAAAGTGAACAAATATAGACAACTAACTCCATCCTCAGGGACTGCCAAAAGCGCGATAAACAGTAATGAGTATCTTCGCTATTCACTGCATTTGGGGCTTCATGCAGACACAAACACCCTCTTACATACTTTCAGCAAAACTATGACCTAAGCTTTCCAAGACATAAGCCATTTTCCCCTTTGGCTCTCAGAAACTTAGATTTTCTTATTTTATAATTTTATTTATTTTATATTTATTTATATTTATTTTATAAGAAGGAGATTGCCATATATTTTCTTTAAGTTTGATCCACTTTGCTCTTCTTACTTTGTAATATCCTTTGAGAAGCTTAAGTAGTAATAATAAAAACAAAATCCTCTCTGGAATTCATCCTTTTCTTATTAAAAAAAAAAACCAACCAAAAAACCAAAACCCCCCAAACAAAACAAAACAAAACAACACCAAAAAAAGCACAAAACAAGGAAAGAAACCTGACAAAACCAAAACCCAAACAAATTCCCTTATGTGGAGAGAAGTCTCCATGGAGAGACTTTTCAACATTAAAAGGAGATAAAAGTAGGGAGTGTAAATATCTATGTCGAATTTTTAATAAAAAATGCATACCCAGCATTGTGTGGCTTCTTGTACCGTTTTTAGCTCTTAATATTTATACGTCCAACCTTGAGCCCACCGTGGCCAGTGACCATATGCACCCTGAAGTTTCTTAGAGACACAGCCTTCCCCACAGTTCTCTGGGTGCACGCACACTGCAGTCCGCCACGTTCTGCCCCACACCATGGTAGTTACTTATGGCAAGAGACCAAGGGCTTGCTTCTCCTAAGGGTCAAATGGCCTTTACTGACTTTGAGTTTCTTGCTTAGTTCGCACATCATTTATTCTCCAAGGAAATGTTGCATTTTCCTCGGGCTTGATTTGTTTTCTCTTTTGCATGATTTCAGACTGACCTGTACCTCCGTTTGCATATTTGCCTGCTTATTTCAAACAATGAATGATTTTGTTACTGCTGCATGTACACTTTCTGAGCTTTCTCATCTTGTCTTAAATGCTACCTGAGCTGATCTTGAGCAGCCCACACTAACAGAGTTAAAACACCACCCATTTCTACTGATTAAAAACTCCTAGTTCTCTCTTTGAATGCCACTTCCCACAAGCCTATCTGCTGTGTTAAATATTCTGCCCACACAGGCTTCTCAAAGCAAAATGCCAGCTTCTTCATCTCCCTAGAAAAGCTAAGTACCTTTACCATAAACTTACAGACAGGTTTTTTTGAAGTGATACCATCAGGCTATTTTATTATGCCCATACTTGCATGAACCAGGCACATCATGGGGAAAAACCTAAATCTTTGCCTAAAGGAATTCCAACAAAATAAGGATGTAAATCTGAGGATTTGTAAACAGGATATTCAAGGATTTTAATTTCTACAGAGCTCTGGATTTCCAGAGGGCTGACATCTCAAGCATTACTCTTTATCAAGTGCAAAGCTCTGCAGGACAAAGGCTTCCATCAGTGGGAGCCTGTGAGATACAAACAATTGTGAATTACCCCCACATCCACAAAGACAAAATACTCCAGGTTGCTGAAGCAGCACAGTCTCACTTGCTGGAGGGTTACTTTGTAACACTAAGCAACTTAACAGAAATTGTAGAAATGTACTGAAAGAAGACAGCGACGATTTTATAAAGGAATGAACAGCCTCATTCTAGCTATTATAGGAAGTTGGCTTAGGAAAAACAGGCATGTTTAAATTTCTCCTTAAATTTAAAGCCTGTCGCTTGCAAAGAAGGTAACAAAAGGATTACAGATGACACAATGTAACTCCCCCCTTCCCATTTTTAACAGGAGAAGTCTGATCTTCAAAGAAGTTGAGACATCTAGGCTGTATGTTACTATGCTAGCAGCCTAATCTGTGCAGAAAACTCAAATGCTGTAGGGCGCTTGAAAACATTAATTTCGAATAAAAGTGCCTTTTTGGGGGAATAACTGCCTGCAATGATAAGCTCTCACTCACCAGAGTCACAACCACCACGAAAGAAAACTATCAAAAACGCTGAACATATTAAAACCCCAAGTATCTACACTGACAAGTTTTCCATCTGCTAGTTGAAGAGGGAATGAGTTAAAAGAAATTGAGTATTTCGCCATATAGATCTACAAGCAACGCAATATTCTCAAGAAAAAAAAATAAATGTTCTGTTACAGACTTTGAAGTAAGAGCAGATGTGATCCCTTGGCAGGCTCGTGGCAGCCTGAAACCATGGTTCCACGGACGTCTTCCTGTCCTCAGTTACAAAACCATCTTAGGCAGTTTCTGCTCCCCTCCTTCTCCCTTAGCTGCAGGCTCCAGCTCCCAGGCCCCTCAAGGATACCACTACAATTGTCTAAAGGGCCACACAATGAATCCAACAAAAAAACCCAACCCAACCAAAAACAACAAAACAACATCAAACCACCCCAAAGTGTTACATTTAATCCTGGTACAGTTCAGTGTCTTGGCATCACACATGCTGAACTAAAGGGGCAGCACGGGAGCAGAAGTGAATGCCTGGGAAGAAAAATTGCTTAACCTGGCTTTGGCACTGAGACGTGTTCATCCAAGCAGGGCCTGACTGCAAACCTGCTGGTAAAAGTGGGAAACAGTCTAAGGCAAGG
This sequence comes from Pampusana beccarii, assembly GCA_013399365.1. Taxonomy (NCBI): domain Eukaryota; kingdom Metazoa; phylum Chordata; class Aves; order Columbiformes; family Columbidae; genus Pampusana; species Pampusana beccarii. Next base: position 527,719 of record VWYH01007692.1, read on the forward strand.
AGCGGATTCCCTGAGAAAGACACAGTTGCAAACAGGCTGTCTAAGCAGACAGCAAACAGGTTTTTCAAATCTGAAGTGTTCAGTTCGATACCTTCTCTTTCACTATAACACAGATTTTTCTACACATTCTAAAGACGACAGCTCTGTAGAAACAGAGCAAAATTACTTACCGAGACAGCAAGCTGAGAGAAACTACCTTTGAACTGGAAGTGAACAGAAAGCCAGGATGTAAGGTTAGAACCAAGGTGTTCCACTTCCAGGTTTGCTACTGAGTGGTATGTATCACTCTCAAGTTAAATAACCACATGCCTCACTGGAATGAATCTGTAACATGAATCTAACACTTTCCTACCTGACAGAGAGTTTTAAAGAATTAACGATCTCACATTATTTTGAAATCTGTGGGTTAAATAACTGGCAGAAAGTTACACAATTAACTGGAGAATAAAGAAGCTAATTTCTGTTTTAGAAATAGGATTGAAAACCAAGAAGGGTTGTCTTATGGCCTCCAAAAAAACCTGCCAAAGATCCTAGACAGAAACAATATAAGCCTTCACGTCCATGTTTATAATAGCAGTAGGCTACACCAGTTACTGCCCAGCTAAACATCAAATCACCTGTCTTCTATTTTCTTCTATCACTTTGCACAATGAAACCCTTAAGAGGGGGTATTCTTATCCCAACCAGAAAATGAACTGAAACAATCAAACCCCATGAACATGAAGCAACCAGCCAGCCCAGTGGAAACTCAAGTGAAAGTCTGCTCTAGATATCTGAATGCTACAAATGTAATTCATAATCAGATACATGTATTTTATCCAGAGAGGCTGTAGAGTCTCCTTCCCTGAAGATATTAAAAAAAGCCTGGACATGTTCCTGTGCAACATGCCCTGAGTGAACCTGCTTTATCAGGGAGGTTGGACTAGGGCACCTGCAGAGTTCCCTTCCAACTCAACCATTCTGTGATTCTGTGATATGTGCATCTAGGATGGAAAATATAAAGGCGAGCCCAGCGTAACCAGGGGTCTGTGTAACACCAGAGACACCAAGGTGTCCAGACTGTTCGCTTGTGCCATCTGACAGAATTAAACAGCCAGGAAGTTGCTGACCGACCCCCACTGCTTAGAATTAGTACAGGATCAGGCACTGGCAGCTGCCTCTAGTAAGGATCAAGTCTACAGCAATAAGATTAAACACAGACCAGCTGACTCTGCACTCCCATCCCCCAAGACAACTCCAATCTGTCACTGGTGGCAACAATGCTGACGCCAGACAGAGACCAGCACTAGAGTAAACGGAAGGATTACTTAAACCTATATATAACTCTAGCCATATATACATATACATTTATGGTACAGTCAAGAGACTGAAAAAGGAAGTGTTCAAATTTAAAACTGCTGCTTTAAATGCAGACAAACACATAAAGGAAACATGAGTTTCACAATCATTTGTTACGTGTGCCCTGAATAGAAATTAAGCACATGCACTCAGTAAAAGGTGTTCCACGATGTGCAATGCTAGACAGCTAAATAATACCAATGGTGTGGTGCTTTCAGGCAAAAATAAAGGAAGTAGCCTGTGTCAGTCTTCTAAATCAAACTCCCACATTCAAACTTTACACTGAAATTTATTTCTTGCCTCCAGCCACAGACTACATGACTGAATTCAAGTTTGGTTACTGTATCCTATGACAAAGCAACTCCATAATATAAGCACGGAAATCCGCTACTTTATCCAAAACATTTGAAAAACATTTTTTTTTTGAGAGCAACCTGTAACCATGTCACTGATTTTCTGAAAGGAAACACACACAAGCTATGACCTTTCAGTTAACCGGCAGGTCCATAGCTTAGTATTACCACAGACATGCAGAATAAAATAACAATCTCTGATCCAGATAAATTAATTTCAGCAGGTAAATATGCACTTTTCTCATGCTGTTAGTAAACTACAGTGTGCTGCCTGACCAAGTTTTGAAAGAGACATCTAGAAAGAGGGTCAAACTACAGGAATCAGCAAAATGTATCACAACTTGTGAAAGAAAGGGCTGAGAGCGAGCTTTGGAAACTTAGTTTGCCTCTGACCTTCTGAGCTTCTCATTGGTCATTTCAGCATTTTAGTAAATTAAATGAAATACACTTAAGTATATGAGGATAACCGCTATACCCAGTCTTAAAAACATAACAAAAAACACTGGGAAAATACACCAAAGAAAACCTGCAGATGCGCATTTATCGTACCTTCCCCAGAAGGGAAATGTTTGACTAGAAGTAATTCCAGAGTTGGAGCAGAAGTCTGAGCACCATCTCCTTTCAAAAAGACAGCTGGCATCCTGCCCTTCATAAAGTCAAGTTGTACTTCTTAGCAAGTGGGAGCTCCACGTCTCCCCTCTGTCACTTCAGTGGGGCAATTCATACGTGAAGGAAGCGTTTAAGTGACTTGAGGAAGAGAAGACTCTACATGAGGAGAGCCATCAGATTAAAAGCCCATCTAGCCTGACAGCCCGCTCAGGACAGAGGTCAGTAACTAACGGCAAGGGAAGAACACAAAAGTAGGGAATGCAAATAACTACACATCTCCAGCTTTACCTACAGAGAAGCGGAGAGACCAGAAAAAGGTAGATACTTCTTCCTGCACTCCTCCAAGGCCAGACAGATGCTCAGCCACCTACCACCTCAACACCTCCCCCACTGACACATCACACATGATGCAGTCTCCATAGTCTGGACTCTCCTACAATTTCTCAGCCTCCTTGCCACCATACCAGTGGCCAAAAATCCCAAAGCAACGACAACTGATGAATTTTAAAGTGAGTCTGCCAACACTTCTGCTCAGCAACCACTTCAGAAATTGTACATCTCCTAGAAATGAAGGTGCTCTGCAAGGCTTGCGCAGAATGAGAGAACAACAGCATTGTCTTGTTAGTATTTGAGCAACCATACTAAAACCAATGCCGAGCATGCTCTTTGGAGACCTACATTCCTTGGCAAAGTTGCTCCAATTTCTGTGAATACAGATCTGACTTTCAGAGCAACAACCACCAATTCAGCAACTACAAATGGAATTAAACCCAGGAGATTTTTATAAAGCTAAATGTGAGTGATAGCAATCAATAGTATAATGTCCATTATATTTATTTCAGTACAAACCTAATTTCAACATAAATATTAATTTGGGATTTATTTTTCATTTTACATTGTCTCCACGATTTCAGTGTACTGCAGAGCAGTGTTCTGACACCTTAGATATGTGTCCTTGACAATATCAGGGGGGAACTCTGACATCCAGGTACAGGTTTGGGTACTTTGGAGGCTAATAGCAATTGTACACTGGTGAACAGCTGGATCAGTCTGTACCGAGTACTTCATACGCCTGCAGCGCAACTGTCTCTCCACGCGTCTTCATCTCAACCTTCTCTATTTTCCTGAGACAAGGAAGTGATATCATCCCTGTATTACAGGTCCAAATAAAGAGAAAATGGACAAAAATTCCTAGAGCAAGAGGTGCTTTAGATTCCTTGGAATGGGCTTCACAGCAGATCACATCACAAGGTGGCACAGGTGCTCAACCCAGCCACTGGGAAAAATAAAACTAACAGTGTTCCCTTGCAACTTGGAGTTTAAGATGCATCTTCCTTTGGGTATAAATGACTAGCTCCTCTCTTCGTGGAAGGCATGGTTGGATGAGAAAGATTATTATTTTGAATATCTGTCTCTAAATTCCACCCATGTTGAAAGCTTTTGTGAATCTAGTCCCAAATAGTGTGTTCAAAACCATGATGGAAGGCCGTAAAGGCCACCCAAGTCTGAGATGGGCAGCCTAATAGCCTCTGTCTCTCTCATTTGATTTTGAGCATGTGAGGAAATGAGTTTCAAAAAGACCCAGGCAGATGGAAGTCTGAATTCTCAGTTTCTGCCTCCACAACACCCACATTTCCCTAATGATGATGGACATGAACTCCATCTGGATGCTTCTGATAAAATCAAGGCACAGTGAGAGATGTTAAAAAGCAAATGGTGCCTCTGAAGTCTTGGCATTAACATCACCCCATCAAAATTAGAAGGGGTAAATCATATGTCTCCAAGCAAATCTGAGGTTTGCTTTATAACAGTGATATCTAAAATGTGTGACACTTAAAATATTTTCCTGTCATGCTTTGTTGTAGATTCTGAGCAGGTTTTGTAGATAAAGACCACAGAAAGCACACAACATCACGACACCCATTTCCACTTTGAAGGTTGAGAGTAACATGCTAAAAGTCAACAAATTCAGATTTATCAACACAGAACTGAGACAGAGCTCCCTCCTAAGTAAAATGATTTAGAATTCCAGAAATGCTGCATGCGGCACCTAGGTGTTTGGAACCAGTAACTGAGGAATTGTAGGGGAAATGGAAAAGCACATAAACTGTGAAAACAGCCCGAGTCAAGTGATTAGCACAGAGCAGCTTTTATGCCACTTTTCCCTAGAGCTGTGTCAGTCAGCATGGTCTCACCTGTTCTTTTCCACAGCAGCTGCAGCTGTTTTCGCAGCCTCCCCTGCAGGGACCCAGAATGAAGAGAAGACCAGAGGAGCCACTCAGAGCAGCTGCAGATGCTAATGGCGTAAGCAAGCAGGCAGACCTGGCCTTCAAAAAATGACCAGCATCAGTTCTGAGTGTAAATAGTGTCTGCGTCTTCTGACACCAAACCGTCGTCATATAAAGTAATCTTCCTTAACAGCCTCCTGAAAGCTATTTTCGTTCTTACAACAAGACTGGGGAAGGATTCCTTGTTCCACACTTGGCCTCTCAGCTGTGGGGTCTGCCTGGTGGTTCACTGCCAAAGGTTTGCAAAGCCCAGGTGCGTCACAGCAATGCCCTCCAGCCTTGGAAACCACATAGACACAAAACAGGTGCTGACGCTCTGCTTGTCTGACCTAAAACTGAATTACAACATGTTTTTTCTTTGTAAAGAGAAAGTATCAATAGCTTATTCATTACAGCAAGTTACTGACCTATTTCCATGGGATCCTTCTGACACCAGAAACTATCAAAAATCAGCTATCAAAGCAGATCTAGCACATGGATGGTGAGGGACAGAGCAGCCAAGAGGAGCAATGTTCTATCTCTGTCCTGCACATCTTATTCCTTATATCCTCAAGACCAGTCCAGTCAGAAGGAACAGCACTAATTTACTAAGAGCAAAAGCAACATAAGATTATGACTTCTTTTAGTGACTCATGAATAACATAGGGATAATAGTAGTTTGGGAGAAAAGGTAGCTCAAATCCTATACTTGTTCAGCAAAGATGATGTCAACAGGATATGTTTTGGTCCCAGGGATGACATCTAACGTAACAGTTAAGCAAAAGGTCTAGAATGAACAATTCTTCTCAGATCATACTGTTAATTCGTCTACCACTTGAGACTTTTGTTCACTTCCTGCTGAGGTACTCAAAATCCCTTATAAATATGAATAAATTGAACCTCTCAACAAGCCACCTGAGGTACATATTATCTTCACTGTAACAAAAGGAATACATTAGACAGACAAATAAAGGGTGACAATTTCAAACACAGGTTTCCAAAGTTTAATACCTATTTTCATACTAAGACAGCTTTTTACCATCAAAAGTAAGAGGAAATAGAGGTGTTTGACATCTTGGCATTTCTCTTAAAGCAATGTCTACACTACAGTTACACTGAATCACATGAGCTCGTTTTCCCATGCTCCTAGCTATAAACGTGCTGCCACACAAATACCAGTACTACACAGCACGCTTAGGAAGAGCTGAGCCCAGCACAGCCACTGGCAGACAGGGAAGCGGCTACTCCAGGCCCCTGTTCCACCCAATTGTCCACGCTGCACGCATGGGAGCGTGGTCCACAGAATCCTCGGATGCCACCCAGAAGCTGAAGCCTTGGGCCTTCCTTAGAAGCAAAACAACAAGCCTGGCGTTGCACTACTGTACTTTCAGGGGTTGCCAACACTGTGAAAGAATCTCAGCCTGAGGCACATAACAAATAATAAAGACTTCACATATAATCTCCAGTTCTATATAATAACCCTCACACAACTCTCCTGAACATGCAGCAGAGGATATCCATTTCTGACTGCATCTGGTCCAGTGATACAAAAAGCTGAGTTTCCTCAGCAGCACCTCAAGCTTTCTAACATCTCTTTTCCAATAATTCCTGTAGCAGCAAGTACACCTGTACAGCACAATTCACTGCAAAAACGTGTTGGATTGATAGGAGAGACACAGGTCCACAGAGCAAAGCTACACATTCTTGTAAGCTCAAATTCTGTCTCTGGTATGATAGCCAAGGACATTTTCTTGACTATCACATATTCTAGGAATGGCTGTGTTCCCAAATTGATACTCTTAGTACAAAGATAACCTTGTCTCTCAGGAAATGGATATAAAACTGTGCCCAACTGTTGCTCCACAAATGCAATATTTTTGCAAGTACAGATTAGTTTTCAGTATTAAAGAAGTGAAAATCATGGCATTTTCCATTGTTTCTCTCACAAGAAGGCATTTTCTCAGCTGTTGGGTTCCAGTACCAAATAACATATCGGACACTGTGTGCACTTGAGAAGCTTCTGCTGCTACATAATAGAAGGTTCAATCATCAAGAGCAGAGATGTGGTACAAAAGGAGAGCCTTTCTTTTTCAGTTCATGAAAGAATGTGCTTCAAAAGCATCTCTCAAGCACCCACACATATTGCAGAGAGCACTCTTATCTCACAGGCATTTCTGAGAAGCTTCTGCAATTCAGCTTCTAGAGATGGTGGTAAAAGTTCATGAGACAACAAGGCTGACAAAGCCAAGGAAGTTGAGCAGGTATCAATAAGTTCACCATGCACACTGCTTTGACAGTTTAGGGTAGGGAAGAAGAAAAGAAAAAGATGCTGGTGACCAAGAGTAAGTATTTGAACTGCAGTCTGATAGAAAAAAAGACAGATGAAAAATAGGGAGAAGCATTCACCAAAAGCAAAGGAGAGAAGGAGAACATGGTGGCAAAAAGCCTGCATCAATCTCTATTTTCCAAAGCAGAACATAGGCCTTAAACAAAACCAAAAGCTTCACGATCTCGTACTATTCAAACAAGTTTCAAAACATGGAAAATTCCATTACTCCCTCTTCATGGAAGAGGCAGTGGCAACTGTTATCTTTCAGAGAAAAAGAAACCCCATGGGAAAAAAACGACAAATTACAGATTTGAAACAAACACCTTCATTCGCCATTTCCTTTCAATTATTTTTTTAAAGGTTTTCCATCTGGCATGAAAATTTTAAGTTGAGACAACATTATTTTGGGAAGAGCTGGAGGGTATGTGTGGGCAATACAAACAGAGGCTTTAACGGAAAAAACTAGCCATAGCATTAACAACTAACAGACTATTATCCTTCAGTAATGAACTGACATGATGGTACTTTTGCTTTTCTTTGTCTTTAAATAAAGAACACTGTCTCATTACCTGTTGACTACTACAGGACGGTCCTCAATGTACTCACAATGCTGTACTCACTCAATTACGGTTGTCATTTTCTTATATGTAAAAAGGAGACAAAGAAAAACTGCATAAGGACAAACTACATGTTTCAAAGGAAAAATTTTAAAGTGCAATAAATACATGTAATTAGACAACTTACAGAATTGTTAGGCTTGTGAATCCTCCTTTCTTGGTTTTTGTCCTTTCAATTCTTGCAAATATAAAAAGGCATCCTACTGTATTCTGTCCTTTACCTCTACGTTCCTTGGAGAATCCAGCACACTACCTAGGTCTAACAGGTATGGTAACCCAGAAAAATAACATCATGCTTTTCAACAGCCAGAGGGAAGACATTTAAATGCAACTAAAAACATCCCCAAGAAGCACAGTATATTAGGATCACCAGTTACAAGAAGAACCAGAACAACAAACTAGCCTGACAAGAAAACTTCTTAAAAAATAGAATCACTAGATAATTATTAAAATGATTGCATATGAAGAAACAACTGAAGAGGAAAGAAATTAAAACTGTCTGTAAGGGATTTTAACCAAATGCGCCATATATCTAGAATATAAGATAAGTTTGTAGTGCATGAATATGTCTGAGTTCATGCAGTCTCAGAAAAACTCTGTTCGCAATTACTTCAGGGCATTGCAGGAACACGCAACTTGACTGCAACACATGAAATGAATACAAAACTAGGAAGAATTTCACATGAATTCAAAGACAAAAAAAAAGAGACTGTTTAAAAAGATGTTGTTTGTGAACAACTGTATCACTGCTGAAGTGTTAAATCATGCAGCAAGGCTCAGAGTTCGCCAGTTTCAAAGGCTTTACTGTGTTAAGTCAGCCAATCGCTGCAAATGCCCACTGTGGGGGAAAAAAAACCCCTCCCCCCCAAAAAAAAACCAAACAAAAAAAATCACTACAGAAGTTAAAAATCTGCTTATTCTTCAGGTTTATGGCAGTTACCAAAAAATGAAATAAACCTGAAGTTTTCTTCTTCGGGTAGTCTGGTAGGATGGCTTTCTTATCTTTGAAACCTTTCTCTTTGCAATTAGTGTTAATGCTTGTATGTCACCATCCAGACACTAAAGTCTTTCCTACCTACATCTCAGGTCTGTTTAAATCTTCCACAATTAAAGTTTGCAAGATGTTATCCTCTGATGTCTGAGATCACATTTACCTCCAGCAGACTCTAGATCAGGGATTAGAAGTGAAGAGTTTGACATCAGCTAGGATTGTTAAGTCCATCTGATTATCCTTTTACATGTTGATGAAACATGGATCATGTGTCAGAACCAGCTATCTCTTACTCACTAAATCAAGACTCTCAATAGGCATGTTGAAAATAGCTGCATTAATGCTGAGTAGCATTTCCTAATTTGCAGGGCTCGAAAACACCAGACTAACGGAAGTCATCCTCCACAAAGATAAATCAGATCTCCACCCTCTGTACTAGCACCCCCTTCCCTATGTGGCAAATTCCCCTTTCTGTTTGTCCCATTGCCCCTCTTTTCCTGTGTGTCTCACACTTCAGCAAGTTGCCAATACATATATATTAGACTCTTGCATAGCATACATTTTAAAAGAAGAGCAAGCCAGGTGTCTTCTCCCAAGTGCACATCAAGGTGCAGGGGTTAAAGGCTGTGCACTCCACCTGGAGCCCCTTATTTATGTCAAAGAAAACATGAGACACAGACTTCCCTTTAACATCCTCTAACAGCTGGCTTATACTTCAACTGATCAACAATGTCACTATTTGTATTCTGCTTTGACGTACCCAAATATTCTCATTCAGTTTAGAGAAAATTTAGACTCTTGCTTCGACATTACAAGTGTCTCTTCCATTTCAGGCATTACTGAGCTTTACAGTGCCCAAGTTTCTCTACCAATCTGCTTCTAAGGTGGGAGATGGGGAGAAGGTAGGCAGCCCACAACATACAGTTTGTGATTAAAAGGAAATGGCATTAGAGAGGAAATACTGAAGTAACTGTTGGTTTCTTTTGTGGATGTGCAATCTCCATCTTCCTGAGCATCGATACAGAACGACAACACTCTTCAGCACAGTATGAAAGATTTAACATGATAGCATCATTATGATTGCAGCTTAATGAACCCCTAAATTTCATTTTGTTCAGAAACAGCATCCAGGAAAATTGATAACACTGCCTCCTAAAGTAGAGTGGTACTGCCTTCATACCAGCCCATTCCCACGCCATCAGGAAAACAATGATTTTCCCTTCTTCCTACTGCTTATGTTCCTTCTTTTGAGAAATATCAACAGAATTAAAAATTTATTCTACTTTCCTTTTCCCCCACCATGCAAGAAAAAAATTATTTCTGAATAAGACCATAAGGTATTTTTAATTACTCACTAAATTAGCATTTAGATAGCACTGTTCACCCCAGACCTCTGTGGCACTTTAAAATTTCAATTAAATCAAGTATTTTTTTACTTTTTTGTGCTTTGAGGAACTACAGACTATTATTACTATATTCACTTTATCAGGGAAACTACTAAAGAAACTGAGGTATGCAGTAGCTAAAGACCCGATTCTCCTTAAATTTGCAGGAAGATCTGGAACAGTGCTGTTGAAGTGAATGGAGTCACACTTACTCAGAACTAGGCTAGTACATGGCACACAGCGGAGACCTAATTATTCCAAAAGGCTCCACGTACCCCTGTGGCTGAAGGAACAGAAGTAAAATCTGTATTCTGAGTCACAAACCTCTCCCCAATTCACCTGCTCGTCATAAAGAATCAAATCATATTTTTAGCAAGTGCAGCCAGTGAGGGGTCAAGAAAAGATTCAACAGCTATACCAAGGGCATACAGCATATTTGCAACAGAGAACATCTCTGAGCCCAGACTTCCCAATTTCCAAGATATCACTTTAATCACTCGCATACCTTTAAGCTCCCCTAACCAAAAAGACAGAAGAAATCCAAAGAAAATGTGCTGCATTTCCAAAGTAGCCGAGCATCTTAAAGCATCCTGTACCTCATCAAAGGAACGTTTCAACAGAAAACACCGAGCTTATTCTGCAAAAGCATGACGAGAAAGGGATACATGTCAGGCACTACCACTGAGCTCTTTAATGCACTTTCCTCTGCTGACTACATCAACTCTGCGTCCTGTCAATGGGAAATGTGAAGTTAAGCTGAGGTGTTTCAACTCACCAGATACCATCCGATAAAAGAACTTAACACAGTTTTTGTCTCTCCCTCCCAATCACTGCCTTATGCATTTTTAGAACATCTCCCTCTTTCAGAGAAAGCAGAGAAAGCTCTATTAAACATTCATTCTGGGAATTTCCTACTGGAGACACGTGGGAAAAGTTATTTTCATCAGGCTGCTTTCTTAAAACAGGTAATAAATTTGCCTGCAACATCTGTACATGCAGTGTCAATAAAGCACAGCATAATCTTTTATTTCTTTCAAGGATTTCACAGAAACAAAGATGACTAATAACTCTGAGGATCAAGACCTTAGAAAAATCTTAAGTCTTTGGCTTATATTCTCTGCTTAAGGATTTGGGTCCAGATCAAGATGCAAAACAAAGAGAAACTTGTGGTGTAGTACAGAATGAAGAGTACCCTGGGGATGCAGGGGCAGAAGAAAAAGGTCATGAAATTTTACTGTTGGGTTAGCCAAAAAATAACAAAAAAATGGCTGCTCCATGTTATAAAATACATTGAGGCTTACTCTAGGGTTCAATGATGTAGTAAAGCACTTCCTCTGGGTTCCCCTCTCAGACATATAGCATGTTAACCAGATTTAACCATAAAAATCCTGGAATTTTTCCTTCAGCACTGAAGAGAACGTTGTCTTCTGGACAAATGTGTTGTTCTCCTCTTTGCAGTCATATTTTTATTTCTCTCTTCCCCAAAAAACTTCAAACATTTTCTGAGACTTATTTCCAGCTCATGGTACTTAAGTGCACCCATTAGTTTTGCCTACTCCATCCTATTTGGCTTGCTCGCTTGCAGTGCCTATTTCTGTAAATTTTTACAAAACCTGTAAATGTTGAAGCCATCCATCACTCAATTATACGACCACCAAGTACCAGAAAATACAGAACAAGCATGGACTTACGCAGTTCTTCCCGGTGCCTCTCTGTCTGTGCAAAAAACTGGCGAAGCTCCTCTGTGATCTCCATGTTACTCAAGTCATACTCTATCTCCCCTTCAGACTCGGAGTCCTCCTCCATTTCGGAGTCTCTGTCAGCATCTTCCCTCCCTTGGTGGGCATCTGTGTACTGCTGAGCTCCTCCATGGTACGGAGCTCTGCCACGTGGGCTATAGCTGGAAGAATAGTGTTGGGTATGTGGGAGATCATTCCCATCCCAATCTGAGTAGCGGCTCCTTGGAGAGGCTGCATAAGGATGCCATGGTAGGTGATAAAAGGACTCCATGGCTTTCCTGTAGGCTCTTTGGTGTCTACGCATCCAGCGCATGGCTAAGTCATAGTGCTTCCAGTATCTTGCGTACACTTGCCGAGAATACCACGGCTCAGTGTCTTCCTGTGGGCAAAACATGGGGGTAAGGAAAAGAGCACCCAAAAAAAAAAAAAAAAGGGAAAAAGAGAAAACAAACAGTAATCAAGGGGAGAAAGACTGTAAATACAATCGCAAAGTCTGCCTTTTAATCATCAGTCATCCTTTTCCTATGATAAACCATATAGATCCGAAAGAGGACAAATACTAACACAGTGCAAGTGCACCACACTTCGTTACTCTTACAAGATTGTTTTCGCATCAACACAGCTACCAGTGAAGAATTAGCAATAGAGGAACTGTAGTGTCCCAGAACGTATTTTCCAAGTGTTCATGCTACTACAGTGGCAATCAGTTCTTTCTAGGGGATATGCCATGTGAATATATTCCACAGTTTCTTAGGCGTTCATGTGAGTTGCAAGAACTGAATCATTCCAAGGTGTACGTATTGCAGCCTACACCTGATTTCCAAATCCGCAGACAGAAAACACAAGAGATTAAAATTCCTCCATATTAAACAAAGGCATTCATTTTATCCAGTAACATATTTCCTCCATCTGCCTGCCAAAGTAAGTTTCCCAGAAAAGGTCAAATGGCAACTCAGCCAAGTTCATATATCCATCATGGCCTTGATCAAAAACAAGACTGTATTTAGCCAAGTGCAAGCTGTCAGTAAATCTCCCCTTTGTACTCATCAGCAACCAACATATCAAAATGGGTAATAAAGTACCACTGATAAAGTACATGGAAAAATAGTTCTGTAGAACGAAACGCACTGTAACACACCTTCTCCTGTCTTCCAGCTGATCTTAGTTTTCCTGTAAAAAACTGTTTCATGCTGTTCAGATTTCACAGGCAAGTACAAAGCCCCACAGTCCCTCCAGCCTTAAGCCCCTTCCTACGGCCATTTCATCTCCCTCTTCATCCTACTCGCAAAAAGAGGGGATAATAGAGGATCTTAAAAGAAGGCCATAAAGTAAACTAGAGACTACAACAATAAATAGCAAATGTTTTTAATTCCCCTACATCTTAATTACCATAGAAAATCTTCTATCTGGGCCAAAACGGATTGCCTGTACTTTAAATTGGAAGAATTTTAATTAAGCCATGTTTTGGCAAACACTCAAAACTATGGCAAGATTAGCTGAGCTTTTCAGAGATGAATGTGACATTTACAGTCCTTTACTAGTTTTTTGGTTTTTGTTTTTTTTTTTTTTTAAAAAAGGGCATGCAAGACAAAAATCTTTAAGTATGTTTTCTTGATCTGCACTGGCACCATTCCGTAGCCTTAAAAGAATTATTCTCTGAAAAAAAAAAAAAAAATCCCAAAACAAAACAGGAAAAACAAACCTAAGAAATACTTTCCATTTAATGCTAACAATATCAAGTGAGGTTAATTTCATTTACTTACATTTGTTTTCACTTTCTTGTTCTCAGGCAATAACGCAAATGCTAGAGAGTCTGGAATAATAATTTTAACTCTCATGTTTCCCTTCTTTCTGCAAAATTGAGACCATTATCTCATAAGAGATTATAAATGCTCTTTCTTTTTAAGGTCATTGTAAGTACTCTCAGAACCAAAATACCTCCAGCTAATAGAATCCATAAAGAAAATCCACCACAATAAACTTACATTCCTTACAATATTTCTGATTAAAAATTGCACCCTATTTGTGAAAGGCTGTGGGGCTCAGCTATGTGATTTAAAAGTCTGGACAAATATCTTTTTTGAAAAGCAAAAATTAATGGAAGTGGAGCTTCATTCTGATTCTCCTCTTGGTCTAACACTGCACTGCTACAAGACCATGCATTTCAGAATATTTATTCCTAAAATGAGTGGGTGCAAGAAAAAGCATCTGCCTTCCATATGGAATTTCTTCATTCTTAATCATCCAGCCACCTAAGAGCTAAGATTAAAAATGTTTTATTTACTGTTCTTGCTTTGCTTAAGAATGTCACACTGACTCCTCATCCGACAGCAGTCAGATGAGAATGTCCTGTTGTCAAATCTGATACATTCACCAGTCACTTTTAGAACATTTTGTCTATTTTCTCTGTTACTTAAAACCCAGTTTTGAAACCTGCTTTTGTTAAGCTTCATGATGTATCTCCTACATTCTATGTATTTCCAAATAAGACAATATATTCTTTTAAAGCTCAAAAATTATCTCCAGTTCTTCTAAAATGTCTCTAAAAAGGGCCTTGGTGACTTTCCTGAAAGCTCTGGAATCCAGCTGGCGGATTTGTCTAGCTGACTAGCTCCAGTTGTTAATTTAGGGGAAATGAAGACAAAAGGCCAGTTCATGTAGACAGAACTGTGATGCTGGTGCCTGTCCAACTACTCTTTGTGGCTTTTTTGTTGAAAATGATCCTTGAAAACCCCTTTTACATTTGAATTTTAAAAATACATCTGTTAAAAAAGAAATTACAGAAATGTTTCACATTGGGGTGGAAAAGGGAAAGGAACACTTTAAAGTCTAACTTAGTTCTATGTCTGTGCTTTTTCAGCTGCGAAATAAATGGAAATAAGAGATTTCCTCAAGGAAACAAAAGCTATAAATCTAAGGCAAATAACCAAGAGTCCTCTGTTATTTTCCTGTTATGTCTCTGGAGTCTTCCCAGAAGTAGACAAATCACTCACTGTTGTAACTTGAATTCTATTTTCAAAGCAATTTAGCTACTTTGGCATCTTATTTTTAAACGTTAGTACCGACAGTTCAATAACAGTGTTTACATGCATTTTGTATATAAAATGTGACTAAGTCATCATATATTAACCCATAAAGACCACTTACCATCTCTCGTGGAGCTCGTTCTGCTGATCAAGGTGAACTACAAAAGAAAACAGCCCTTTTTAATTCATAAAAGTATATGTATTAAGATGGTCACAATCACTGAATATATTTTTGTTAAACTTCAGTACTATGGCGTACAGCTATTAAATATCTCTGTTGTGGCTAGTTGAAGTCTCTTAATTACAGTTTTTTATTAGCATCAGTAACAATCTCATTTCTTAAAATCCCCCATTACAATAAAAAGGTTAAAACAGAGCCTTCTACACAATGCAGCCTAAAATGCTGGGACTGAACACTTTTTTCCCACTACCCTTTTCTATTTTCTCCCACAATTTATGCTTCTACAACCTTTAATTTCCAAATAAATGTCAAATAAAAATCATAAACTTAAATGAAACACACTGTTCTCACTTTTTAGTGGTGTCTGCACAGGGACATTATAAAAGAAGCAATTACCATAAAACGATTAAACCTGTCTTGACTCCATTCCAGTAATAAAGTTTCTTTTTAAACTTACGGTGCACTTATAACCACATACAATCCCTTCTTTCACTTTATTTCTCTTTTTTTANCAAGATATCTATAACCACCAGGCAGGATTTATAATTACCATCATTTTCAGTGTGATTTACCAGCATGAATCACTGAGAAATATTCTGAATCTCCTCCCTACCTGACAATTATTTTATTACATTAAGATGTTAGCTGCTTCATCCACATATTTCTCCTGACACTCTCACCCTCAACTTGAACTTCTTCTTAGGTGAGTGCCAGTGAAAGGTAACAGAAACTCAGTACACTAAACTATCACTGCTACCCCTCAGACATGGTCAAATGCTATTCCCAGCAACACTGGAATATGGCCAAGACAGCACTTACAACTGTTGCAGATTTATACCAGCATAAAACCAGGATTTTTCAAAATGCATACACATACATTACATCCACCAGTTGTGTTCTGGCTCATATTTAATAATACTGATTAAACAGCAGCTTTTTGCCTCTTAAGTTGTATTGTGTGAAAAGAGACTGGGGATGGGCTGCGTTCAAAGAAAATGCCAATCATGCAGCTACCACAGAGGCAAATTACCATCCTTTGCAAAGCCTACACTGTGCTCAAACCCACAAACCCTTGGTCACACCTACAAGAAGCCCTACATGCATGAGCAGACCCATTGCAATCAGTGGGGCAACTCATGCGAGCAAAGGATTGCAGGACCAGGCAACCAAAGTGTATGACTTCATTGTGTTCACTCCTGCCTGCTTGAAAGAAGCTGAAAATTTCACACTGAGATCACTGTAAAACACTGTGGTGACTTGTAACACACATATACATAAAAGAGTCCTCCATTTTAAACATCTTATTTCCCATGCTAGCTGTCTTCAAAATTCTTATCTCCTCTCTCGTGATGTACACATATTCTTTTTGTCCCTTTCCCATATACACCTGGATACTGTCAGGGTTGCCATAACATCATCTTCTCATACGTAAAAAAGCTAAGTCCACAGTAGCCAAGTCTTCCATTTTCCACTTCAGAAAAATTATGTGTATTTTATCTTCACTCTAATTCCTACATGGCAAGAGATTTTTTAAGCTAGCTTCAGCATAAACAGAGATCAGGTTCAGAGCTTAATGTAAATACACTTTTAAAAGCAGTAAGTGGTGAAGTCTAATACTTTATTATAATGCAAGACATACATATGCTCTCTGAAGGGCGAGGAGAGGGAAAACTCTGGAAGAGTTATCCAACTATATTAGGTCATCGAATACGAAAAACCTGTTTGCCAAACACAGAAACTTTAATCACTTTCATAAATTATTTATGAAACATTAGATCACAAATATAAAGCAGAGCACAACAATGTTGCAAGCTGGGACACTAAATTAAGAATGAGTTTGTTTTATTTTCAGCTGAATTACTCTTCCAAAACAAACTACATAAAACACGAAACACGACAAGAAGCAGAAAATAAATGTGAAAACTCTACTTCTACAATTTGTAGCTTTAAAAATAAAATATGGAAGCATCCGAACATACGTAACTCACCAGCAAATGTAGAATTTAAAACAGGAAGAGATTTGTTTGCCTATGGTGACCATTAATGATGGAAGTGTTATTTTTTGTTATTACTTCGTTTTCTTGTTTTTAAAATATTTCCCCACTAAAAATTAAATATGGATATAATCCCTTTCATCAAATTATCAAAACTTATCAACATGAGGCAAGTAAGCATTAGTGAAAATAAATAAATCTGATCAAAGCAATGACAGCATTTAATTCCTTTGGAGTCAAAAAATGCTGAGACAATGTTTGTCATATTGTGAGACACAACCATGAAATACTGTTTTTTATTACTTGGTAATATAATTCATACTCTGGGAGCAAAGCCCTCCAGTGGTGTGTTGGATATAGTGCTGCTACACGGCTGCTATGTGGCTGCCATCCTGGAGGTGACAGGTACAGCTCAGAAAGACCTACCAATGTGGGATCAAGGAGGGTTTGACTTTATTCAGAATACTGATGAGCACGAGATTAATTAGCTTGCTGTATGGTAGTAAGGTAAAAGTACAAGATATTAAAGGAAAGTGAAATTTCAATAAATTCAGCAGATTTCAACAAAAAAACCCATTTATATAAAGCTCTCCTAAAAAAGCAAACCACATTTAAATCGGAAATGCCCCAAACAACAGATGATCACATCCTTTGCCCACCACTGCTTTTGTTCCTGCTCTTTTCAACAGTGAGAAGTGTCTTCTTCAGTCAGGCCAGAGATGACCCTAACTCAGTATCCAGTTTCTGACAATGGGTAGTAAGAGATGCTCAGTAAAATGTAACACTAGAGTACACATACAGGAATTACTTTTCTGGGTGCATTTCTCCCGATCTCAGCAAGTGGCAGTTCAAGTACTCCTTTTAGCTCCAAGCTGCTTTTGGCATTTAAAGTCAGAATGTGTAATTTCTCTGAACCCAGGAATACTGAGTGTTTCCATGACATCCCACAGCAGTAAGTTTCACAATTTAAGGTGTTAAACATCAATTTGTGCAGTGTATTTTGAACTTACTCTACCACATATTATTTAAAAATATTTGAAGAGTTCTGTAAGAAAAGCACGCCATGTAACAACATCAATAGTGTGCATGTTCCCACAAACGCTTATTTCATTTTATACTTCTAATGCTTACTCTCAGAGCACAATTACCAGCAGAAGAGGGAAATATCTTAAATGTGTTTTGACACTCTGCTTCAGATTAATACTGTGCATTACTGCTGTATGACGTTAACTTTAATACTGAAGCGCCCTAGTTACAGTCACACAGAAATATAAGCCTGTGATTGCTGAGACAGTTGGCACCACAAATTATTTCACTTAAAAAGAAGAAAGAGTAAAAATTCCCAACACCATACATTGTGTTCTTGTTTGCGAATGGCTGGAAATACAAGACTTGTCTGGCTCTTAGGAGCTGCTCACCCTCGCAACAGGAGTCAGCTGGGCTACAAAAACCTACCTATCACTATGATGTCTTCACAGTCAGTGTCCTTATACCAAGAATAGTAATTCCTGTGAATGGAAGGGAAACAAATTCCACATCAGACAAAGTTACGTTAATCGCAGGGACAATCAACATTTAACCACTAGACCTGCAAACAAAGCAAGCAGATCAAACTTTTAGCATTATGTCTTATGGCTCTTTTCAGCTGAGCAGAGCCTGAGACTGTGTAATTCCAAAAAGAGGGTCTTTCTTCTCGCACATCCAGGACACAAACCCAAAAGCTATTTGGGCCAAAAATCAGAGGTCAAAAGTTCAGTGCTAAAAGCTGTACAACTGTGAGTAGCCCCAGTAAGCTTATGTTTCATACGTGGATTTTCAGTTTAGTCACAAACGAGGAACAGTACGAAACCTCTACATTATTGCTTTTGAAGGCAAACCCCATTTTCGTGGTCTCACAGACGCGGTGCCCAGGCTCTGGCCAGTGACTTTCAAGAATCACAAAACCGATGAACTCTTGTCTGTGCCAAGTAGGGCAAACAACTACACCTAAGGGCTGGCAGGATACCCACACCCATGCCCGGGCTCGACCCGGCCCCGGCCCCGGCCCCAGCACAGGGAGCACACCCCCCCCTCCCTGGGCGCCCCCTCCTCAGGCCAGCGGCCGGCATTTTGCAGAGGAAAGAAAGGCGAAGCCCCGAGCCCGCTCAGCCGATCTGCGTGCCACAAACACCACCCTCTCGCCTCCGCCAGGCTCCCACAGCAAATCTCCCTCACAAGCTGTTCGCTTTCGCGCTCCCGCCACCGTTCGCCCTTCCCTCAGCCGTCCCGCCGCGGCCCAGTCAGGCGGGAGGCCTGGGCCGCAGCCTGCGCAGGGGCAGCGCCGCCTCCGCACCCACCCGGGCAGCCCGTGGCTCCGGCGGGCAAGGGGAGTGCAGCGGGGCCACCCCGGGGCTTCCTCCCTCCCGTCCTTCCGGCGCGGACGAGCGGAGTTTCCTCCCGCCGCTTCCGGCCCGCCCCCTCCCCGGTCCCGCGGCGCCATCTCGTGGGGCTGCGGGGAGGCGCCGGCGGGTGGTCCCGGCTCCCCGGGGGCGGTCATGGCTCCCCCGGCACCGCAGCCGGCTCTGTCGGGGAGGGGGTGCCCCATGTAGCCACCTCATAGCGTCAAGGGTGCCGGCTCCTACCGTCCCCTCCGCCCCGTGCATGTGCAGCGCTCAACAAGCCGGACTGTTTCTCAAAGCACTGGAATACTTAGGCGTCTGTGTTTTTTTGGTTTTGGTTGTTTCGGGGTTTTTTTTGTTTGTTTGTTTGTTTGGTGTGTGTGTGTGTTTGTCTTCCTTTCTCCTTTCCCTTTCCCTTTCCCTTTCCCCTTTCCTTTCCTTTCCTTTCCTTTCCTTTCCTTTCCTTTCCTTTTTCTCTGTTTTTCTTCTTTGTTTTTATTTTCTTTTTTTTTCTTTTTTTTTTTTTTNNNGGAATGTCAGGAAGATGTGCCAGGGGAGGTTTAGGTTGGACATGAGGAAAAGGTTCTTCCCCCAGAGGGCGGTGGACACTGGAACAGGCTCCACAGGGAGGTGTCACGGCCCCAAGCCTGGCAGTGTTCAAGAAGAGACTGGACAAGGCCCTCAGACACATGGTGTGAACTGTGGGGTTGTCATACGCAGGGACAGGAGTTGGACTCCATGATCCTTGTGGGTCCCTTCCAACTCAGGACATTCTGTGATTCTGTGATTCGAGTATTTTCACAGGACGGTGTGTGAGCAGCCCGTTCAAGGCCTGTCACGGCTGGCAGAGCAGGGATTACTTTTTCCATTTTGCAACATTTTACATCACCTATGTTACATTTGCCTGCTATTATCCAATGACATAATGTTGTTCTGTGTTTCTTCATGGTCAGTAAACCCTGCAGCTTTATCATACTGAACAGCACCATACCCCTCCTCAGTCTGTGCTTCCCCCATCATCCGTGCCCTTCTCCGGACAACCTGTGACAGCGGGGGCTCCCTGGGGTTTCACGCTCACTGTCAGAGCTAACAAGTATTTCTCCTCTCTAGTTTCCTTGCTTTTAATTAATACTTTCAGTACAAGAAACTTGCGTTTTATTCCCATTTTTTTTTCAGCTCTCCTGGTGTGCTTACTGCCCTAGCTGCTTGCCTGCTGAAAATGCCAGCAGACCATATCAAGACAATTTTGTATTGTTATCTGCTTAAATTAAACTCCATTGGAAGGTTTAGATTGGATATTAGGAAACATTTCTTCATGGAAAGGGTTGTCAGGTATTGGAACACGCTGCCCAGGGAAGTGGTGGAGTCACCATCCCTGGAGGTGTTTAAGAGACACGTAGATGAGGCTCTTAGGGACATGGTTTAGTGCCAGATTAAGGCTGTGGTTGGACTTGATGATCTTAACGATCTCTTCCAACCAGAATAATTCTATGATTCTATGAAATGTGATTTCACTTAAAAGCCCACACATATCGAGTCTCCTTCATATAACGAATTTCTACATTTATCTGCCATATATGTACTGAAGTTATTCTTTGAAATAATTTCCACTGATTTGTTTGGTATGGGCATCAGATTTAATAGTTCATAAGATCTTCAGATGTTTTTAGGAACCTCTTTTACTATTGTCAAGTTAGCTACCTTGTGCTCTTGTACTGAGAACTTTAAATGATGCAATTTGTTGATACTTGAGCTTAAGAATAATTCAGGATTCAGTTTTGTGTTTCTTTTAGGACTCCTGGGGATATACTCTATGGCCCTGCAGATCTGCTCTTGCTCAGTTTCTCTGTTTTGTCACCTGCTTTACAAACACTTAAGGTGAGAAAGATTGTCTAATGCACCTCTCAATATGCTAGCATAGGAGCTTCTCCAAGGTTCTCTATGATGAATTCAAATGCAAACCAAAACCAAACCAAACCAACCGAAAACAAACAACCATTTCTTACTAGCCAAATCTTTTGAATGTTCAAATCAGAACAAGCACCAAAAAGGCACAATAAGCCAAGATGTTAACTGATCCCTTTGTTACTGATATTGTATCCTTTATTTGGTATATTTTTCCTTCTCAAGATATTTCTGATTCTGTTTATGGCTCTTGCAACAGCAACAATGGACTGGTTCACATACTTCTCACTTTGAATTGTCTAATCAAAAATACTTGTAGCGGACAGGTTTAAAACTATTTGTGTGTATGTACTGAATTTGATCACCTTCCCACCAAGCTGCGTTGCAGTGCAGTTGCTGGTCATCACATTGAGGTGTTCATTTTTTCATCAACAGGATCTGGATGAAACTTTATATCTGGTCTCTTCAGATAAGTAAATTATAGACAAAACTGGACATCGCTTTACTTGGTGTTATCAATGTAAAGTCTCAAATTCAAAGAAGTATGCACTTCTTTGCTGCAGCAGTTTATGGCATTAGCACAAATATAGTAGGAGTACTAGAGGAGATAGTCTGGCTATGATGGCCATGCGGTAAGGCATGGAAAAGTTTGGTTATAAGAAGTAAATATACTGAACATTCTCAGCATGTTAAGAGCAGTAAATCACTCTTCTTAAAACACCAGCAGCTTCTCCATCATCTTTATGTTCTTTTCCTGCAGCTACTGTGTCACTGTATGGTTTCCTATGGGAGTGAGGAATCTGTGCAGTGCTGAGAAGTCCAGATACTGCAGCAGAATTTAACTGTGGTTCTGGTCAGCCTCTGCACCATAAGTGTTTTGTGATTTTGTAGATGGCCTCTCTGTCTCCAAGGCAGAATAGGTGTATTATGCAATTGCCAGCCTGCTTTTCCTCATGAGCACCCAATGCACTCAAAGACCCTTCCAGCTTTTCTTGCTCCTCTCTGATCTGTGTATTTGTACCGACAGATCTGCATTGCTTTATGCTGACACATTGGTGCCTGCCTTTACACCTGGCAAACTGGTGGCTGAAGACTGCAGACAGCAGAACATCAAGGTTAACTTTGTGAGTCTGTAGGTTGAAAAAAGGTATTAGGCAAATCATACAAGGAGTATCTATTAGTCATCAAGATACAGTTTTGGCTTAGGAAGTCCTTGCGCACTCAGAAAGAGCTGCTACATGCTTGTCCTGTTCATTCCTGAGGACTCTGACACTGGCCACTCTCAGAGACAGTGTAATGGAAGTTATTCTAGCGTTACATATGTATTAAAATGAAGGCACGCATTACTGCTCAGCTGCTTTAGTTTGTATGGGAGAAATGCATCAAGGCAAACCGCACAAAGTTGTGGCATGTGTTTTGCTTTTATTAAGGTTATCAATCTCAAGCAAAGACTTCAAGTGACACTTTACTGATGCTGCTATGGAGATTTTGAAAATGTGATTGTGTTGTTCTTAGTTGTGTAATACTTTGGTTTAAAAGATGGTTACTTTTTGGGGTAGCGTTACTTCTTATAAAATGTGCATTTTCTTCATTCACTGCTTCCTACTTATGCCCTTCTACCTGCCTTATTTATGCATATTTGTGATTGCACAATTATTGTCTATGTGGAAGCACATAAAAAGTTATCTGTCCATGTGATGTACATGAATATCATGTTACGTAAACCTCTGATAATATGCATTTTGTGAGCAGTGAGATCAGTACTTCATGCCAGCTGAAGACTGGCTTCTTCATGTTTCGCCTGATCACTTTCACTGGTTCATTTCTGAATCTTTCACTTCACAAAATATCTGCTGCTGTAAAAGCTGTGTTTTCCTTGGAAGCCCATGTAGATCTTCCATGTATTTAAAATGTACTTTTTATCAGAGGAGAAAGAACAGCTTGGCAGAAAGGTTTGCTTTTGAAGGCAACCCCCTTATGCAATCCCTCATATGACCCAACAGCAGAGAAAGTCTCATGTTAATTCTTGATTTGTAAATCCTTTTCTTCTACACCCGTGAAACGTGAAAAATGTAAACTGACTGGGTCTAGAATGAAGCAATAATTTCTGCAACTTCTTTCCCAAAGCTAACGCTGATGAGGAAAGGGTGGCTCCTGTTGATTCCAATGTGAGATCTTCCCTCCTAGGTTTGAGGCCAGGAGGGTCACAGAGGAGGTTTGGTTTTATTGATTAGTTTTATCAATGGTGCCCCATAATGCAGCATATCCCTCTTGAACCACTTTCTCCCACGGCTGTGTTGCTTGCAGCTTTCGATGTCACTCCAATGGTCAAACATTAGTCTCAAACCAGGTTGAAAATAAGGATGATGTTTCCCTGCAAGAGAACGAAAAGTTAGACTAGAACAGTTATTAGAGTAGGGAAATTTCCTTGGAAGAAACAGCATTTGCAATTGTCAAGTCTAGACATCTTAGAGAGCGTTTGTCAGCTACTCAGATTCATTAATCAGCCAGTCAATTTAATTGACTTATGCTCTAAGAAGCAAGAAGTGTAATGACTGGAGGTTTGTAAAAACTGTAGAGGGTTTAAATCTGCAACACACTTTACTGCTTATTATTGTAGTGTTGCTCTACTGAGTTAAACATAATCCAAAATAAGAACTGCAGACTAATTATTGACTGGTCAAAGTATTGCAGTTATTGACTCTGCTTGTCCTTTGTTAAGATGAAATAATATTTAACATTATATTATTTAATGAGTTTTTTCAACTATGATGCAAATTCTATTTTTGGATTAAAACAAATCCTACTCAGGTCTAGCTGTTGTATAATCTGAATTTACCATTCTGTGCTGGTTTGACTGAAAATGAGTTAGTTTTCTTTGTGCAGTTAGAAAACCTTTCTTTTTCATAGCTAGCACGGTTATTATTTGGACTTAGGTTGAGAACAAGAGATAACACCTCAGGACAGAGTTAATGTTTGTAATTGCTCTGCTCTGAGAGCCAAGGACACTCTGAGTGCTCTGCCCACAGGTGTGAGGCATCGAGGAAGGGGGGCAGAGATGGGGCAGAGCTTGACTGACATCCAGACTTATCAATAAGGGTATTCCATCCCATTAGTGTCATGCTCCAGATTTAAGGAGAGTTGGGATCTTCCAGTCTCTTGCTTGCTCTTGGGCATTTTTCTCTCACACGTTCTTTCTTAGCTCTTTTTATTGGAGCCGACGGAGTTCGGTTCAGGACATTTAGTTCATCCTTTTGCCATTTTGCAGAGGCCTCTGGGCTTTTCTGCCTTTTTCCTCTTTTCTCTCTTTGGGATCAGCTCTTCAGGACCAGGTGCTGTTTCCCTTTGATTCTCTCCCCTATTGGAGGAAAGGGTGTAGGGGAGGGGATGGGTGAACGGCTATCGTGGTTGTACTGCTAGCTTGTGTTAAACCACAACACACTCATAAAATGTATAGAAAAAGATGGATACCCCTTTCTGGGGTGTGCTTGTGTGCAGGAAACTATATGTGAGATGTCTCTTACTTAAGTCTAGCTTTCAGAGAAGAGAAGTCGACACGCTACCAGAGACAGAGTTGGGACAGCGGTAGAAACATCTTAAAGACAATTTTAATGCCAAAGAAAATATGAAATGGAGCTAGACTTCCGGACCAAATGTCAACATTCTTATCCAAAGTTAGATGTAATTAATACCTCTCTTCTGTAGTACCTGTGGCCTCATTGCGTGTGGATACAAGCTAATGAATTAAAAATCAGCAGCAACTCTGAAGAATTTCCCCACTGGATAAAGGATAGTATTCCCTTTGCTGTCTTTCCATGCTTACTTACAGCGTGACAGTGATCCCTGCTCCTGAGCTAGCTGCTTTTCAGATCCCATGATAGCCATGGGCAAAGCACACGAATGCTCTTTGGTTGTTGTTTATCTGATAGATGTTGGTTATCTACTTTGGGGTGAAATGAATCACACCCCAGAAGTGCTTGTTTCTTCCACTGACTTTCAAGAAAGCCTGAGGCAATTCTCATGAGGTGCACTTACTGTAGGTGTGAGTGTTTAGCCAGACAAATCCCATCGAGAAAAACAATAAAAGTGCAAAAACTTGGCAACATCGATTATAAAAGCCCACCTGAGTCAATAGATGGCAGCGTTGTAAATGGTAATGCAGAACCCTCTGCCTGAAACAGTGGTGCGGGGGAGTCTGAAATGGTTGTTCTGGAGGAGTAAAAGATCTGCCAAACAGCCCTGACTCCTGTACTTCTGGCTTGCTAAAATGCGCTGTCTTCTCTTAGTTTTCGGGTGAAAGCTAACAAAGGGGCCTCGGCCATCTGGATTTCCAGAGTCTGAAAAGCAAAAAGGACTGAGCACTCGGTTGATTCTTAAATTTCCATTTCTGGAGGCTTAACACTGGAACATTTGGCATAGCAGCTTATGATGATTTAGATCAGAATTTTATGTGGTAATTTCATGCAATGTACACACACAATAAAACATTATAATGATACATTTTCATCTTGTCTTTGAATTTTACTCTGTTGATCTTTAGTAATTGGATTTATTTTATGTATCTTTGTTAATTTGGGTTTTATTATACAGCAACAGCATTTAAAGTTTTTAATTAGGAAATACAGATTACATTGTGCTGTTTCTCTTGTATAGAAAAAATTTGAATTTTTTAACAGTCATCATCAGATATTCTTAATTCAGAAAACTCATTAGTGATGTCAGACATGCTTTAAATGTGGTCAGTCAGCAGGTAATTTGTGAATAGGCCACAGTAGGAGTGAAGACTAAATCAGAAGATGTGGGCCGGGTTTTGATTCCTTTGCCCATGGAGAGGCTCAGTGCCTTGGTCAGATCAGGGAAGAGTTATGTAGCCAGACGGCTGGCTTAAGTGCTACTGCAAATGAAGTGTCTTTTTGATACCACCTCCTTATGCCTTAATGTGGCCCCAAGAAACTGTGTGTTGAGTCAGACTGCATGTAGGTTAAACTGGCATTGCACCTGGCTTAATTCCTGCCCTTCCTCTTCTGTTTTTTTGCAACATTACTAAGCCTCAAAAGATTCCCAAATCCATATGGTGTGTACACACAGACATACTGAAATAGCCCCTCCTAATTATTAGAATTTAGTCCACAAAACTCATGATATCTGAGTTAATGCCTCAAACTAATACCTAATCCACTCAGTTGTTAGTGTTATAAGACTTTACAAGTGATTTATGACTAGTAATGACTGAATTACAGTCAGCATTTTAATAACAGCGGGGTTTTGGGGGTTGTTTGTTTTCTGTTTCGTTTGTTTGTTTGTTTGTTTGTTTGTTTGTTTGTTTTCTGCTTTGACAAACATGGCATATTGGGGATACAGCTGGCATCTTAAAAGAATTTTTTGGCTCTTGTTGTTTCTATTTATATACTGAATTTCTTCATTGGTCTTTGAATTATTGTGAACTGCCTAAGAGGTATGAGCATGCAGATTCCACCAAAATGAATAAGCATCTATGTGTAGAAAGAGTTTATGCAAATCCTGTGGCTTTGGGTCAGTTTTGTTCATTATTTTGCATATGTTAACTTTCGCGTAACCTTAAAACCCAGCCTTTGACTGACCAGAAGTTAGTCACAGAAGTGCTGAATAACACTTTGAATCCAATTAAAATAACTCAGCTATGTACTTTGTCAGGCCTCGTAGCTGTTTGATTTATCAGCATTGCCCTCCATCACCTTTCTTCTTTTCTTCCTTTCTTCTATTATTTCTTGTACCTGCCTGTTGTGTCCATAGCTATTAATGCTGGCTGCTTGTTGGTGAGCTGTGGGTCGCTCTCACTGAGTTGTTATTGCAGACTGCCTCACTGGTGGTGTTTCCGTGACCTTTTGAATTTCCATAATTGTAAACGGCTGTGCTCAGTGCAGTGGGTGATAATAATTCCACACGTACCTGCATCTGGATCCTGAGACAGACCACAGCTTGCTGACCAATCTTCCTGCTACAAGAGGGCTTCGAGGAGGTAAAAGGCTTCCTCTGTGTTTCCTGTATCCTCTGCTATAAAAGGCTTTAGTCACAGATACTTTGAACTGAGACTAGAAGTGCACTGAGAAGCAGTGCAGAATATAGATTAGGTGAGTACTAACATTGACCTGCCCCAGATAAAGGGAGGCTGCCTGATCCTGCAAATACATTGCTTAGTCTCCACAGGAGTGACAAGATGCCTGTTACACTGCTCCAAGAGCTACGGAGAGCTCTAGACGCAAGGATGGGAGATGGCAACAGCTCTTGAGCTAGGTGCATAGGTGGGTTGCAACCCAGCAAAGTCAGTCTCAGCAGCTTCTTCTAGCAGCCAAGGGTTTAGATGACCCACTGGCTATAGGGCCAGCACAGCCCTGAGAGGTACGGCTTTGAGGGAAAAAAACACATCTGAACTGCTCATAAGTCTGCTGTAGTCAGGGAGCTACACAGGACTCTTCAGTGTCAGTTTCTGAGGTTTTCCAGGGTAGTTCCTTAGGGGTCAAGTGAAACTTGAAACTGACTCAGGAGCTGACTAACAGAGAGGAGAGGGGAAAAAAAGATAGAGGTAGTAGAGGACATAAGTGCATGACTTTTTGGTGCTTAATCCACAAGGTGGGATCCAAAGCTGAAAGCCACGTCTGAGGTTTTCTGTTCGACCCAGAGAGGCGGTTGGGTGCCCCAGTGAGTTGCCTGAAAATCTCCTGTGTTTGTATTACCAACTTGAATCTTCCAGCTGAAGTGCCTGTACTTCCTTTGTAGTCAGTTAAGACCTGCTTCTCCAGGAGCCAGAGGTCCTACCTAGTGTCCAATCTAAGCTTTCCGGAAATGGCTGACTCCACTGACCTTAGGCTAAGCCTAGATACAAGCTTAAGTATTTCTGCTCTGTATTTAAAGGTAGGTGAGAAGAAGGTGGAGAAACCATAGTGTGGAAACCCCTTTATCTGCAGCTGTTCTCTCAAAAAATGGCAATTCTCTCTTTTAGGTGGCAATGGAAAGTCACGATGTATGTGCCCGTCTGATTATAGAATAGCGTGCTGAGTATGTCACTTCCTTAGAAAATGAAACATCTGGCTTTATTTCCCTTCTAAGCCTCAGAAGCTTAATACTTACCCCCAGGAGAACAAACAAACCACTTACCTCCTGCCAAGCTTGAAAGCCCAACTTCTGTTTATAGGCCAGCATCAACACTTTGTTTTTCATTCCAGTTTTTGTATGTGTCCACAGACATTATTTGGCAAGCCATTCTACTGCCTTCACCAGAGGTATTGCAGTGCTCCAGACACTAATGTTTTGGCCAACTTAGAGAAAAAAAGCAGGCAAAGTGGCTTGAAAATTAGAGGAATAGATAGCATGTTTGTTGCAATAGAAACGAGTAATCGTGAAAAGAAAATACCAGGTAGGTTCATAAATTTTCAATATTTGGAGCATCAACAGTTTGTTTTATTTTATTTGTCTAATCATGACTTGGGCCTAGTTTCACTGTATAATTACCTCTGTTACGGTGTTTCAGTGAGAATGTTCTCCTGGGTCGACGTTTTCATAGAAACATTTGCTATTGCTCTCAGTGTAGTTTGTTCTTGTGCAGAAGTACCTGGAGACCCACCACAGTGGGATCTCCCTAGGAACGGGGACATAAGAAGGGAAACTACTTTCATCAAGAAAATTTGTATGAGTGCTGAGGGAGGTTAAGTCATGTTGGCCTTGCCTTCAGTATATTCTCAGCTCTCGCTCATGAGATCTGACTGCTGGTCATCCATGGGAAGCTGATTTCTTCTTTGGGGCAGGAGAGGTGAAATCTGAGTCTTGGAAATGTCAGACAGATGCATGTGTTTATACGTTGTTCAGTAAATGTGCAGCAAGGCCTCTGCTGTTGAGAAAGGTCAGTACCACTGCTGATGGGGTTACTGCTGATTTGCTTATGTATAGGAAAACCAAGGCAGGTTGGACATAGGAAATTGGTTCTACAGTAAAATCACTACTTCTTCAGCAGCCCTATCGAGTTCTAGAGTTGCCTGAGCAGGTGCTGTTGAGTTGGATTATGCCTAAGCAACAAAACTTTGGGAGAGTCCTGTCATACAGCAGTCCAGAAACCCCAGACAAATGGATCTATCCCTCAGATTTCCTCCACCGAAAATTCCCAAGTAAGAAAGACCTTGTCCAGGAGAGCCTAGCTGCAGGCAAGCCCAAAGGAATGACCTGCAGGCAACAAGTAGGTAACTGCTGGTTTGGGACACTCAAATTCCCATTGAGCATCAAATCCTGAAGACTTCGCTAAATTTTCTTTCTCCTGTCCTGGGTTCAAGCAGAATAAAAGTTGAATGAGAACCTTGGGATATGGCAAACTGATATGGTGTTGGAAACTCAAAATATTTTTGCTGAATCTAAAGGAAATGTCTGTACATAAACTAATTTTGTTACACTGAAAGCAAGTGTATTTTCCTTTGAGAATTCATTAGTTGCTGCTTCTGGGTCTCATTATCTGGTTTGCGTTTGGCTGAGACATTCTGACTTGAAGTCCCAGCTAAATTCTGAAAATCCTGAAGGATACAAAAATGTGAACTTTGAACCAGGTGTTTTAAAGAAGCTATGTATGTGTCACAGTGCTGGGTTGGCTCCTGTTGATCCTGTATACTTTTAAGATTTCTCCCACTTGAATAATGCTGGTATTGTTTCCTTGATCTCTTTGATAAACTTCTTATGTGAAGCCTGGGCATCTTTCTCAGAAACAGGGCTTTAATGTCTAGAAGCCTGAACTAGTCAGGAACAATCATGATTCCTTGGTGTCTCTCGCATGCAGTTGCTCACTCTTTCTCAGAGCTCTGACTCTATGTGGGGATGCAGTTTCGGTAAATGTTCCAGAAAACAGTAATTCTTTATGTTACCTTGTACAAGAAATCGGAGAGTGTCTTCATGTATACCTGTACTCCAGTTTTCTCCTTCCTCTGGAACTGTCTTTGGGCTTGGAGTGCCCAGAATCCTGCTTCTGCAGCAATGACATCTCCTCTACCTACAGGGTCTCTGCTCTGGAATGTAGTTAGCTTTCTACCTCCTCCTCTGGACTCACCTCTGCTTCTCTGCTGAGACCAAAGTTCTCTGTGTCAATTAAAACCTTTTTCATCCTTCTCAGATGACCCAAGTCCCCACCTGATAATCCCCTGCTTGGTTACTTCTCTCTTGAAATTTGGGTTTAGGAAAGCAGCTGGCCAGTGTGATAATGAACATTTTGTCCCACAAAATTTCCATGTGAACAGAGGATGACAAAAATTTAACGACTAGAACAGCTCGGCCAGTCTGTGGACTGCATGCTGACACCTCCTTTCCTGGGTGTAGCCTGGAGATGGCGAGACAGCCTGAAATGGGCTGGATGAATTGCTCTGGGACGCCACAACCCCTTCCCTGCCATTCTCCCTCCTGAAGACTGAGTGGGCTTTTCCACCACGAGACTGGGCATGAAATGTATTTATCGCAGGTGGCATGCTCAGAGCCTTCTTGCTGTGGTCTGACATGGGCACGTGAAGTTGCTTAGGAGATGTGATGCACGTGCACAGTCCCACCACATGGCAAGAAGTGATTTTTGTGAGGGTGCACATCGTGACCGTGGTAGAGGAAGGACCTTGTTAATGCTCCTAAGATGCTGCATGTGTGATTATAGGAGTGAGAAAGTTAGCGGTGAGTAGCTGCTGAATGTCTCCGTAAGGGGTTATGTGATACATGCTGGCAGAAAGATGGCATCACTGCTCAGCTGTTAGCCCTGAATCACCGTCCTTGGGAATTTGAGTACGAAATAAAAATGAGGAGATAAAACGACCAAGGGGGAGAGAAGACAATCTCTGTTTATGAAGTGAAATTGCAGTCTTCACAAATTAAACACAGGGAATTCGGAGTATCAAGCTGTTTTTAAATTGTACATACAAAGATTCTACAAATCGTTGCATAACCATTTGCAGCCAGTCACACTGAAGTAAGAGGCTCAAGCTTTGAAATTTCTGATTCTTTTATCCCTGAAGAAGCTGGGCATTTACTTTATTACTGACATCATCCTTCATACAATTTGTGTGGAGAAGTCAGTGAAGGACTAATGACCTGACTATGTCAGTCATACTAGGATGGATTGAGCCAGCGTTCAGTAGTGACCCTGTAAAGCACTAAAAGGCATACAAGTGCATGTACTGCCTTTGCAAATATTCTATGATAAATTGAGGTGGCATTAATTCCCAAATAATTAATTATGAATTGTTCAACTGTTCTCTGTTAATTTGAAAGTTCTTTGCGAGTTTTACCTTTCCAGTTTGGTATCCTGTGATTTATAACGGAAGCATCTCCCTGTTAAAAGAGAGCTTGCTATTATATTTCCTGAGAGACTCCTATAGAATGAATAATGATGTACTTTTTATTAGATGACTGTGAAAGTCAAAATTTCACTACCAATATTTCTTGGAGGGTTTATCTTAGAAGAAGACGCACATGGGGTTGAACCACTGTGACAAGAAAATGTCAGGAGTAGAGATGATAATCTACCTCTACAAAATGAGAGAAATGCTCGTGTGATAAGTAAGACTCACTTTCAAAAGCAAATGCAATATTTACCTGTTGAATTTCCAGGGCTTGTATCTGTACACAGTATTACCAGACAAACCAGCTATTATTTCACTTCTGTTATACTCGGAGACACCAGACAAGCTGTGACATACACTACACAGACACCAGATACACAAAACTACTAATCTGCTAGCATAGAAATTAATATGAATGCAATCTTATTGTGGGAAAGGCAACGAAGATTGTTATTTGTGTTGTAAGTAGTTGGAAGGTGTTCAAATACTGCAGTAATGGATACAATATGACATAAGTGGATAGATCCAGAGGAGGTTCCAGGGATGTATTACTGAGAACATAATTCCACTCTACACATCAGCATTCTGTGATAGACTTAACAAAAAAAACCCCAAAACTTATGTGTTTGCATTGTTATCTTACAGGTTTATGAGGGCACTGTAAAACTCCTTAGTTGAGATTTTTTTGTTATATTTAGAATAATTTCCCTAGAAAGTAACAATTAATTTGTGAGAATACAAACACTGAAAATCCTTCTCAGGATCCTTCTGGCTGGCTTAGCTTGTGCAGAATTACCAAGGCTTATTTTATTACCATCAGTTTAACGGTGTTAGGTTTTCAGAAGATACTTTCATGAACTAATGCAAACATCTTTCTAGTTTGTATCTTTTTTTCAGAATGGCTAAGACGTGTCATTACTGTGAACAATAAGGAGGCCAAGCTGTCCTCAGGTAAGTTCATTATAGTTTCTGTAGCATATATTCAGTACCGTGTTAGCCTTCAGGTAAGGTAGCCGCCTTTGCAGCTGTGGTGACACTTGGCTTTTGCCATTTACCTCAGTGGGAACACCCTCAGTAGGTCAGAAGGTGTATGGGTGAGCCAGCTGAGGATTAGGCAGGTGACAGCAAGAGGACAGGCTTGTTTGCTTGCGAGCGTGAGCATTAGAGGAGGAAAAGGCGGCAGCAGTATGACAGCGTGTTTGCAGAGCAGCAGCAGGAGATGGCAACTACTGATGCACGAGGTGCCGAAATCTACGGTATGTTCCAAAGTCTGGGTTATTTGAGTACGGGGTGATCCTCAGAACAGTTTGTTCTACCACATGCAGTTGCTTGTTTGGATATAAATAATTTTTGATGCATCAGGCTAGTGCCAGCCCTGTGGGTTGTTAATAGAATACAGTCTGCACTGCGTACTTTCATTAACTTTGCATCCAAGAGTTTCAGGGGTTGTGTGGCCTAAGAGTACCTCTGATCACTTCGTGGGCTAGGAGAAAGACTCCCACTTTGGTGCATATGCATGCTATTCCCCAGGAGATGTGCAGCTGCAGAGAGGATGGGATAGCAATGCCTGTATGGTAAGCAACATGCACTATGCTGAGCAATGATAATGCTCAGGGCTACTACCTCTCCCTGGTCACCAATCCAGCCTGGAGGTGAGCAGTCTTACTGCTTTCGAAGCACCTTGTGCTGCTTTCGAAGGGATCCTCACCATTGTTTCTGGAAGCAGTGGGATGTGAAAGTGGTCAAAGGAAACTCGTGTCTTGTTCTGCTAGAGCATTGTAGCTCTGTGCTGGACTCTCTCCAGCAGTTTTCTGTCCTTCTTGAACTGAGGGGTCCAGAACTGAACACAATATTCCAGATGTGCTCTCACCAGGGCAGAGTAGAGGGGAAGGAGAACCCCTCTTGACCTACTAACCACCCCCCTTCTAATACACCCCAGGATGCCATTGGCCTTCCTGGCCACCAGGGCCCAGTGCTGGCTCATGGGCATCCTGCTGTCCACCAGGACCCCCAGGTTCCTTTCCCCTGCACTGCTCTCTAATAGGTCATTCCCCAACTTATACTGGAACCTGGGGTTGTTCCTACCCAAATCTAAGACTCTACACTTTCTCTTGTTATATTTCATTAAATTGTTCCCCGCCCAACTCTCCAGCCTGTCCAGGTCTCGGTGGATGGCAGCACAGCCCTCTGGCGTGTCAGCAACCTGATCTAGGTGTTCCTGCTCCGGCAGGGGGATTGGACTAGATGATCTTCCAAGGTCCCTTCCAGGCACTAACATTCTGTGATTCTGTGATTCTGTGTGATGTCCTGCAGTCAGGAGCTGACGTCCTCAAAGATGTGTTTCAAAGGCAGAAGACTTCAAGGTTGCTGCCCCAATTCCCCCGTAAATACATTCTTCTCATTCTTCCCAGAGTCTTCATTGTAGCATGCTTTTCTAGGTGAAAAAGCACTGTACAGCATATACTAACATCTTCACAGAATTCCTTAAACTTCAGACTATATCCTTCAGGAAGTCAGAGAAAGTAAACAACCAAAATACTTGTGGTGGAGGAGCCAAAAAAAAGTATACAAGTCCCAGAAAAATGCTGGCAAAACCAGAAAAACTGCATGCAAAGCTTTGTGTCATAAGGATCTAAGAAATTAATTTATTCTTTCATTCCTGTCCTTCCATTTATCTTGTTACAATTTTCATTGCTCTCGAATTTACAGTAATCTGTAATTTGGTATTTTTCATTTTGAAGTAGAGCTCTCTGCCTTTTCTTGGCATCTAAATACTATTCAAATTTAGTTGTGTTAGACTGTCTGGACATTGCTTGTAGGACATTACATTTTTCAAACTCTAAAGACACATAGCCTTCAAATTTTTTAGTTTAGATTGATTTTGGCTCATTTTATCTTCCTAGAATAGATTTAACTGAGATTGCAATGTCTTCATTATCTTGTAATGATTATAGAAGTCTTTTCTTAGCACATTAATACAAGTTATAGTCTTTGACACATTTATAAGGGTTAGCAACTAATGAGATACAATTTTCACGTGCATACAACTGGGCCACATTCTATCAACCTTCGTTAAACAAGGAAAATAGGCTTTTTTTCTTAATATTTTTTCCCTCTGCCGCTTCAGGAATTTTGATGACAGAGCTTGAAAGATAATAATATGAAGTATATTAAATTATAAGGCATTTAAAAATCATTGTGAAGACCACTTTTAGTTGAAACATTCAAGTCAGGCGAGAGCGGGCAACCCCAGCAGTGCAAAGGCGAGGCAAGGGCTGCGGGGAGCAGTGCAGGTGTGGGGAGGTGGTGGCAGGGGCACACAGCTCTTTTGGGGGATGTTGGTGTAGCTGGTGGGGCACTAGAAAGGGAAGCAGGAAGGGATAAGTCCCAGTGATACCTGGGAAAGTGTGATTTTTGGGGTCATCTGGGTAGATGTCAAAAGACTGAGAGAGCTGGGTCTGCTCAGCCTGGAGATGGCTGAGAGGGGATCTCATAAATGCTTATAAATATCTCAGGGATGGGTGTCAAGAGGATGGGACCGCACCTTTCAGTGGTGCCCAATGGCAGGCTGAGGGGCAATGGGCACAGACTGAAGCACAGGAGGTTCCATCTGAGTAAGAGGAGAAACTTCTTTACTTTGAGGGTGCCAGAGCCCTGGAACAGGCTGCCCAGAGAGGCTGTGGAGTCTCCTTCTCTGGAGACATTCAAAACCCGCCTGGACACATTCCTGCGTGATCTGCTCTGGGTGACCCTGCTTTAGCAGGTGGGTTGGACTAGATCATCTCCACAGGTCCCTTCCAACCCCAATCATCTTGTGATTCTGTGATTATGTGGAGAGAGCTGGCTGACAACTGAGAAGGTATCGAGGTCTGGAGGTGAGGCAAAGTGCCAGCTACTCCTCCGGGAGGCTGCGGTCCTGACTGGGATGCAGGGAGCTGGGATGGACAGGAATGGCATGGCTGGGGCTGCAAAGATTGGTTTGGGAAAAAAAGTGATAACAGTTGCTAAATTCAGGAGGGCTGAGAGAGAGCCTGCAGTTTGCATGGGCAGGAGCATAGGGATGAGTAAAGTTAAGCGTATTTTTAAATGAGGTGAAAGCAGGAAGGTAGACAATCTAGTGCAAGAAAAGAGGAATGAGACCCTGATATAATTGTTAGATAACTTTGGAAATACATTTTTCAGCTACTTAATGCTGTTGCTATAGGTATAGAAATAATATCATTCTAGTTTTCATCAAATCTTTTCTTGTTACACGTTTTGACAGCAACTGAACTTCTGCAGTAGTTTAATTTCTTTAAACTGATCATCTTTTTGTACTTTTCAAAATATGACAAAAATCCCTGGTCCTTATGTAGGCTATTACAGGTCAAAGGCAAAGCATCTGTCAACTCACATTGACACGAGGAAATTTTCAGCTATGATGGTGGTTCACACAAATTCTGGTATGACCCTGCAAGAAGAATGGTCATAAAATATGCCAGCTGTTCCCAGCTGTTTCCTTGACCATGAACAACAGGAAAAGTTTCGCAAGATATCTGTGGAAACAGCTTCCACTCTGGGTAACAGGAAAAAGACATCTATGCAATTGTAATTCGATTTTTCTCTGTATTCTGCCTTCTGGTTTCCAAGAGTTTGTCTGCAGCAGAGGTATTACTGGGGCAGAATTGATAAAGTCTGGCTGTTTCAAAACAAACAAACACTGAATTTCTCTTACAGAAGGTTTTGTTGTGTTGGGTTTTTTGTTGTTGTTTGGGTTTTTTTGTGTGTGTGTTTTTTTTTTTTTCCCCATTTGTCAGACTAAAATGGCATGATTCCTTTCTGTGATTAAAAAAACCGCACAGCAATTAGAATTTTTTAGATTATAATGGATCCTGGCAAGGACATACAGGTTTTTTTATATTTCAATCAGGTATAATCAGGCACTGTAGCAAACACTTGCAAGATAATCTGCTCTAGAGCAGTAAGACAAAGCAGAAATCACCCCCATTGGAATATTGTGCAGTACAACCTGTTTTACTGGTGTTACCTATAGCAGTGCTGTGGCTCATTTAGAAGTGCAAGCAGGAAGCTAAGCCACATCAGATATCGAATGCTGGAACACCTGGGTTATTTCCAAATGTTGCAGTGCGGAGTAATTGCTCGGACTATGCTGTGTCAAGGTCTAGTTTTCACTTTCGTTTATAATGGGTGATTAAAAAAAAAAAAATTAAAAAAATCTCCATTTGCTCCAGGTAAGCACATCATTGCTTCTGAAAAGCTCCAGTTTTCCACTCAAGCAGTCGATTTCCTTAATAAATATTTGATTTACTTTGGCAAACATCAGCATTTAAATGGCAATCCCTCTACATCTATAAAAAGCACAGCAATTCAGGGCTTGTTTTCCTCCAATGTCCCCTCCTGGACCTATCCTACTTTTTTTCTCTGTTTTTGCCTTGCTTCTCTTAGTAATGACTTCTGCCTCCTCAGAAAATCAGGCTTATTCCACGGATGTTTCTCTCTGCTCTTTAAAGAGAGAGGAGAGCCCATGGTCAGCACGATATTCAGCATCCTCCTGAGCAAACTGTCTTGACTGCGGGCTGTCCCCTGCAGCGTGGAGGCACTTGAGAACAGAGATGCTGATGAAAGCAGCGTGGCTGAATGCTTACTTGGAAGTGAGAACACTGCAAACAGGCAAGATCAGGATCTGGGAGGGAATAAGGTTAATGTCCCCAAATGCATCAGTCCCCGCTCTTTTGAATCTTGTGTTGCCATTTATGCTATGGGAAGGGTGTAAAATACTGAGGAGCTTTCTTGTAACTAATGCTGATGAATATCAGAAAATCAGAATCAGACCTTTATTACCTTACCATGTTAGATGAATCATTTGGCTCTGGACCACTTTTGCTATGCTTTTTGGTGATAATGACAGTAAGAAGAAAATGATGGAAAACTTTGCTTGAAGCACTTTTCTCTCCCTGCCCCTGCTTTTTTTTTTTTTTTTCCCTCCTATTTATTTAGCACCTTTCTACAAACACTGACTATTACATGGTGAATTTTAAACAGGCAAAGAAAGCCTAATTTAGCATGGGAAATGTCAATAAAACAGTATTTACGTAGCAAGGTAGCGTATACCTGTTCAATAAACACTGAAACAAAGGTCCTGGCTGCATGTGGAAGAGAGGTAGCTGGAGATGCTGAAAGTTCAAAGATCAAAAAGATGATCTGAAGGCTGCAAAGCACAATTTTTGAAAGCTGAGGATTGTTTTCCTCCCAACTCTCCACAACAACTTTAAGAGTAGTATTAATCTTAATAGAATACTTCTCTAAAAGTGCAATTTGAGAGAGAACGTGAGGAGCTGTGTTTACCTGCTGTGCATTTATTTTAAGTGTTCCCCTTCTCCCACGAGTACTGAAGTAAGTGATTCTCCTTTTTGGTAGTGGATTTGATTTTGTCTGCTCC
Organism: Pampusana beccarii; assembly: GCA_013399365.1. NCBI lineage: Eukaryota > Metazoa > Chordata > Aves > Columbiformes > Columbidae > Pampusana > Pampusana beccarii. Next base: position 565,601 of record VWYH01007692.1, read on the forward strand.
CTAAAGAGGGAGTCCAAATTTGTCTTAGTAAGATTTTTACTTGAGGACTTCATATGAAGTCGAAAGTACTTTTTGTTCTCAAGATCTGATGTGAAATCTAAGTAAACCAAATAAAATAAAAATGGCTGTGCAAATAATCTCGTGGCATGTCAGCTGAGATTGCTTCCAGTTTTGATTTAATTTCTTGTAAAGTCTCGGACCATACTCCCAGAACTCAGCCACTTGTGCACTGCAGCAAACGTTAGTGTCCTGTACTCTCAGTGACCTGAGGCAGAAATTCATCCCCTCCTGCTTTCTCCCTTCAGGAACAGAAATGTGGCCAGGTACAATTCTTATGACTGGAGCAACAGATATGGACTTTCTAGCTATATCTACATCAATGAATCGAAACTGCCTGGGAGTCCTGCCTGGTGCTGTTACTGAATGACATGGGACACACTGTGTCCACGCTGTTAAACCACCCTCCGCTCCAATGCAAGCTGCTGCATGCCGACTGCCTATCCTTGCTAACTTTCGAACCATAGCTGGAAATTTTGGGCTAGCGTGAGTCGAAATGGTCCTGAACAATACCAGGGATCACTTACAATTTCATGGTGTAAAGAATGGAGCCTGGCAGTGCTGAGTCTGAGATGTGGCTTCGTGCTGTTTAATTTACAAGTATAGGCATAGCCTTTCTGATTTTCAGCTGTCCTCCATTAAATGCATAGTTAGTTATATGTTGGATTTATTTGGTCATGCTTTACTTCTGAGATCAGGAGCTTCCTGCCCTGTTTCTTTTCCCATGTTGTGTACACATGCGCGGGCACATCGCACGAAGAGCCAGGGGCCACGAATGCATTACAAAGAGCAAATTTTATTTTAGTTACCTCTCTACTGGGGGATCTCTGAAGTCACACCTAAGCTCCCAGGCAAAGGTGACACAAGCGGGGACGCAGGCACTGGTAAGTTCAGCCCTGTTAAGAAGATCACTGGGCCTGCTGAGCTCACCTGTATTTCAAGGCTTCAGCGGGCACAGCCTCCTGCTCTTTCTCACAACAAAGCAGGAATATCAGACATAGTGATAAGGTGCCTGGAGTTTCTCACAGGCCTGTGTTATCTAGCACAGAGGGTCTACTCATCAAGCACACAAGGTCAGTAAAACAATTAGGGTGATGTATGTGCTTTTTCTACAGACAGGTGCAAGTCACTTCGAGTGTATTTACATTTAACTAACCTCCTCGCCAAATCTTCCGCTATATTCCCATACACATGTGGATGGCTCTTTCTCTTGTACACCCTAACCCAAGGTCACCTGTTCTCTTTCTACTTTGATGACTTCCTTAGTGATTGTTGAAATAAGAAAGTAATCCTTATACATCCCTTACAGCATTGCCATGACCTGTGGATGGAGCTGAACTTCACCCTTCATCCACCAACAGTCACCTAGCTCTCAGGTTTTGAGAATGCTGCAAAACTCCTATTTTCTTTTTCTTCTCTGGTGCTAGTGCAGGGGAGGCTGAAAGGGGCAGAGGCATGTCTTTTATTTAGGCTACCATTTTTTATTGCTGATTAAACTCATCCAGAGTGCAAGACAAGTTCCCTTTTAGGACTTTAAATAAGTAATGGCACTCAATGTCCCAGCCCATCATCGCTGAACACACTTTTCGTACGGGGTCGTGAACTCCATACTGGCCTCATTAAAGCTGTGGAAATTCCATCAGTGCTTATGTTTCCGTGTAATGATTTAATTGAATTTTCTTATTGCTGGAGCTTGTCATTGTGCCAGTGATTTTCGTGCTGGCTCCCTAAACTCACAGAATTTTTGCTCAAGTCTAAATAATCCAAAATTAGTTTTATCAGTGTGTAGTCTGCTGGCAATGTACGAGGTCTGAATGAACAAGCTGTTAATTGGAGGGCTGGAGCATTTTCTGAGTTTTGTCTTTTTACTTAAGGACTTAATTTTCAGCTCTCCTTTTTTTTTTTTTTTTTTTTTTTTTTTTTTTTTTTTTTTTATTGTCACATATCTATTAGTTTTTTTGGTTTGTATCGTACCCCCTTA
>VWYH01007692.1:567650-692223 GCA_013399365.1 Pampusana beccarii
CTTTCTTTTAAGCAGAATACACAGTAGACTTTCCAATCTGTAACGTAAACCTTAGGAAACTCCCAACATGTAAACAGAAGCAGCTTGGACTCATTAGAATGTACTAGGTAAAGCTGGATTTAATTGTGCAAAAAAAAGCATGCGACGAGAAGCTGGGCAACACAGAAGTGCTAAGCTCTAATCTAACATTCTTCTGGGAAGGCACAAACCTATTCAAGACACAATAACTTCTACATTAACACAGGATTGTGGTTGAGAATTTAAATGCTGCAAAGCTGGAAGAATTCCCACAACAATCAAATTTCAGGTCTCTACAACATTTTTGAATGATAAACCCATTAAAAGCTTTGATGAGGAAAGACAGCCATGAGGTGGAGGACTTGGAGGACTTGGTGGTGATTTGTGAGCAAGCAGAGATCAGAGACACAGGGTCCTGACACTGAGATGTGTTATGTCTTGGCACAAAATGTGTATTGATGAGGACATGATCCCTAGTGATGGGGTGATGCGTGCCTCAGCTGGGCATGGCTGAAGAGATCAAAATCTACAGCCAGAATATAGCCCACTGTATTTTATATCTTAGAGTATGAGCCGTGCCTTTTAACTGACTCTGCATAATGACCAATTCTTCATCCTATCTCACCTCAACTATCGTCTACTGCTTTGGACACCAGTGGCACCGTGCAAATGACACAGGCATAAATGGAAAATGCTAATAATCTTACAATTGTGATTTGATATTCAAAGATAATATTCTCTTTTTACAAGCTCTGTAATTTGATGGCATGATTTTGTACGTGGTAGCCTTCTCACTACAGTACAGTTGATAGTTTTTGAGGGTAAGACAACTCATGCTGCCAAGCAGGTGCACAGCCAAATTTTGTATCATCCAGATTTTTCTTCATGACCTCTCCTTGCTGTCCTTGGTACAGTGAGTTTTATTTATGGTGTCCAAAAGACATTGAGTCCACAAATAATTATGGCCATATCTTCAGGATGTCTGTACTAGACAACCAGACATTTATGACTTGTTGATGAGGCTGGGGCCAGGCAGGTAGCATCCTGGGAGTAGAAAAACAACTGTGGCTAAAACCCATAAAATCTCAACAAACACTTTCTGATACTGCCCCAGATGTTATGATTTTTCCACTGAAAAAAAAACCAAACCAAACCAAAACCAAACAGCTTCACAAGGGATGAAAGTGCTATTTCACAGGAAAATAGAAATTTGAAGAAGACAAGCTCCGGAAAAGATACAGTAGGAAGACTCTCGGGGCAAATATAAAAGAGCTGAAACTGACATACATTAGAGGATATGTGGTCATATTCTGCAAACTGTTGCTTTTGAAGAAAAGGGCTGTGGGTCTCACAGTCTTCTCTTTCTGGCATGCTGATGACAACCTGAAAAATGTTTGTGACTTCATCAAACAGGCAAAATACTGCTAAAGCTTTCTTAACAGTATTAGGTGGTAATCCACAGTCTGTACTTGCTTGTGATGATATAAGAACAGAGTGTCCACTGATTCCAGTTAAATTGTTCTATATTCACCTATACTAACAGAGTAAAATTCACTCTGATACGTTTACAGGCTATTATTTGGCAGACCAGGTTAGCTTCAATGTAATTTGCTGTAACTACGAATAGAATTTATTTGTACATCTTACTATTATGTACAATGCCTGTATGTTGTACTGATTTAGAACAGAAATACTGGGAAAATCAAGTGATGAAATGAAACAATTCAATCAGAACCTGGGGAGACAGGATTGGAGATGCTTGCAAGAGTTATGTTTATTCTACATTCATGCTACATTTATTCACACTAAAAATGGAAGCAGAGGAAGCAGAGGTTCAGTTTAGCTGATTGCCTTACATCATTCCAGCTCTTGATGAGATTTTCACTGCAACACTATACTTTGTTGAACCTCTTTATTGCATTTGTTCATGCTATTCTGGGATTAAAGGCTTTCTTGCAATGGCAGGTGCTTTAAAGAATGCAGCCCAGAAAGACTGAAAAAACCTTCGAATTATATTTTTTCTGAATAAGATCTGTTTATATATATTATTTATATAATGATATAAATATTTATAATAAATGTGGCTGTTTGTAACATGTATGACATGTTTAATCTATATATTATAGATTATATAAATATATAGCATATGTATATTCATATTTTATGGTGTGTATATATATATACACACATATATATCTTGTAGGGTATGTGGAATCAAAGTTTCACTGTGTTGCCAGCAGCGCATGAGCTCTTAGTTTGCAGGTGGAGGCTGGAACATAAGCTACTTCACTTAATTAGTGGATTGCTCAGCAGTATCTGCTGTACTGCTTGGGTATGTGAGATCAAGCAAAGGTGAGCAATGCTATGAGACCTCTAAGAGAGCAGCAAATAGGACGTCCCTGGGGAAAGAAGGTGATGGTCTCGGCTCCCCGCTGGCCCCGGATTTGGTGCTGGGAAGCAGCAGGTCTTGCTCATCTCAAGCCGGAGCTCTGCTCTCTGGGGCAGGAGGAGAAAGGGGCACCTGGATGGTGTGACACCCACAGGAGACAGCTTGTTGTTCCAAACTCGTGCAGACACAAACACTTAATGTAAAACTTCGGGAGAAGCACCTGCTGGGAGCCCACCTCCTGCTCTCCTATGGACTATTGTGTTGTCAGCGATGCGCTAGCACTCCTGAAGAAACTTTCTGTATTACTTCTTCGTTGTTAAGGGGCTTCCAGGCAACGGGGGAAAGCTGGCTTCTCCTTTAGTGCTTTAAATCATTCTTCAGGGGCCTTCTTTCAGTCCTGGTTCTTTCCACGGTCTAAGTAGCCCTAAGCTGAGTACTCTGAATTATTTCATTATTGATGCCTGCTGTGGCCAGGCATCCAGCTTTGAGATGTTCAACACTTGTGTTAGGTAACTAAAGTAGGCGGTCTGAATAGATGCCATTGTGCCAGAGGACTGCAGGGAGAACAAGTGCCAAATTTAAGATTATATTCTACAAACAGAAAGCTTATTGCTGCTCTCTGGCTCAGCAAGCCAATTCAAATCCAATCCCTTGAGCCAAAATTGAACTGGCTCTACTTATTTCTAATTTTAAGTCCAAGCACAGAAAGCAAGCAATTTGTTTTGGACTTGGATTTGCAGATGGGAAAACCAACGTACTGTGTCTGGGTGTTTACCTTACATATTAGTCATTTTATTTATGAAGAGTCGTGGAATCTGAACCACCAGTTAGTGAATTTCTCGCAAAGCTTGCTTTAAAGTTTGTATGTATTTTATCTAATTACCAAAGTATGGGTTTCAGCATGTTCCTTTTTTCTGTTTTCATTGCTTTTTATTCTGTGAAAAGGTCTTTTTGCTTGTCCTGTAAAATCATGTATTTAGACACGGGGGTTTTTTCATGCTTTTGGTATTAACCTTTTGTTTTCTGTTTCGTGTGCTTATGCCTGTCAATGCACATTTTGAAAATAAATCAGCTTCTTAAAAAAAAAAATCTGTCTTTTTTCTGTCCACATGCTTCTGACTCTTTTGAGAAAGAGCACATGGATGAGGAGGGAAAGTTTATTTTGCTTCCCATGTACAAATGCGCATCTTTATTATTGCGCAAATGATGTAATAAGATGTAGATTGAATTATGTGCCCTTTCTCTTTGCAGGTCAGACAGGTCAGCACTTCTTTTCGGAGAGAGCAGCTGTGGCTTGAGGGTGAGTTAGAGCTGCAGCTTGAGTTCCAGATGGAAACATAAGCACATGCTTGCAAAGGTGGGCTGGCAGGAGGGTTGTCCAAAACCACCAGATGCTTTGAAGAGGAGGGCAAGGAGGCAATCACTGTGGCTTCTAGACAGCTGAGGTTTTATTTAAAAAAGAATAAATGTTGGAAGGATCACGATATTGGTGGAAGCCATTTTTTTGCTGGTGCAGACAATTCCCCATTTACATGGGCATGGTATCGCTGGCACGTGCTATGGGAAGTACTCCTGGAGAGCAACTTGACCAGCTTGAGCTGAAGGTTTGGTAAATGGGACTCACAAGTGAATTTGGATGCCTGACAAGAGAACTAGTGTAAGGCAGGAAAACTATAAAGGGCAAATCAGGCCTCTGACTTAATGAAGAAATTATTTCCAAACGGAAAACCAGTCTAATTTTTTAAAAGCATGGCTGTAAAATCAAACTGTAACAACTTTCTTGCTTAAGGTTCAAGACATTTGCAATCCTTTTAAATACAATGTAGACATGAACTTTTGTAAAATAATTTGAGGTGAAATATGTTCCACTGCTAAATCAATAGCTGGACATTGTATTGCTTTTGGTGCTTTCTGTGCAATACTTTGAAGGGGAGAGAAGGATTGTCTTATGGTTACTCTATTATCACTTTGCTGCCTTTCTAATTTGCTGTTGTGGAAACACAAACTTACTTGTGCAGTGTGTCACTCAACGTATAGGAAGGAGCTTGAAATGACTTCTATTGAAAAAGCAATTACCTCTCCAGCAGCAAAAAAAGGCATGTAGATGTCAGGGCGTCTTTTCAAGGAAAGCTGCTTAATGGCACAGGACATGTACATAAAAAAGTAATAAGTCTATTTTACAGCCTTGTTATATACTGGACTTTCCACATTTCAGAATTCTTACTCCTGAGGAGCTTTTGCTTATGTGTGGGCGTATGTGTGTGGGTGTGTGTGAGAATCAAAGGAACACGGTGTCCTTAGCTTTAATAGTTTATTTTATGTTATTGCTTTGTGTTTTGCAGTCCCTTTAGCCAATTGTTTTGTGTTTTGCAGTCCCTCTAGCCAATCTGCTTTTATGAACTGAAGAGAATAGGAGCCAGGGGCCTAATATTACAGCAAATTAGGTACTGAATTTCTACTTGAGTTATCTAGTTTTGAATTTAGCCTTCATTCTAACTAGTTAATGTACAGAGATATCATATTGGGAGCTATGAGACTTGCCTCTTTCCTCAGCAACAAGGAGACGGTAGTCAAGGAGTGAAGAAGAATGCTTCACTTTTAAACTCTCTTTGCTCTGAGCTTTTGGGATGTTTCTCAGACTTTCGTATGGCCTGCCTCAGACATTCAGGAGTCCAGTTGCTAGGGCTACTGGGATTTTTAATTGTGACTAGAGCAAGAGCAGAATCATTTCTATCCACAGAGAGGAAAGCGCAGAGGTTGTGCTTTCCATATTCATTTAGAGCAAGAGACTGTTCATGTTACGAGTTTCAAAAAAATGTTTTTTCTTTGATAATTTTTTTTTGACTGTTGCTAAAAGCAAACTGGGTTAGCAGAGAGGAATTCTGCAGTTCATGAGACACTTTGTGTTGGAAATATGATTGGATTCGACTGCTTGTTCTGCTCCTTTTTCAGCTAATGTAGTAACATGTTTATGGGCCTGAATTTATTCAGATTCCTAGAAACATAGCCTTTTTAAAGGAAAATTGTGCTCTGGTGCCACTGAGAGGAATTCGACTAATCTTCTGAATAATTTCCTCTTCTTTTTATACTCTAAATATTGTAAAATTAGCTGGGTCAAAAATTCACTATTTGTGAATTTTCAGTGGCATTACACATCCAGATTCAAATTTTCACAATGAATTGTCATGGATATTTCACATAAAAATTGTTACAGCTTTTCATTGTCTCACCCTTAGTCATCCTTACTGCTGGGGTCATGTCAACAGGAGGTTTATTGTATGAGATGTTCAGGAATTGCAGTAATGTGTTTCTGCTGGGATGATTAATGACCTTGGCTAAAAAGATAATGTGGTCCCATGTAACTGGTGGAGGCTTCCAGGTGCACTCTCAGGTTCATAGTCCCAAACTGAAAGCTAATTGCCAAGATGAGGGCAGCCCTCTTGCCTTACACGAATGCGGGTGTCCCAGCTGGCAGATCCACAGGAGATGTTCCAGCAAATCACCCTGGAACTCCAGAGGAGGGGTTCAGCACCTTGATTTCCAGGCTTTTCCTTCTTTCCAGAGATAATATGAAATAACACTAACGAACAGAAATCTTAAAGTTATCAAATTACAGTAGTTCTTCATACCACACGTGGTTACTAGTGTAGCTGGGGACCTCTCTGCCTTAGGATTTTGTGGTCGAGAAGGATTTACATAAGTTCGAAAGGAACTGGATGGAAGGAAAAAGCCATCAAGTCCTATTGGGTAGAACTAAACCTTCGGTTCTGGAAATCTTGAACTGCCGATTACTGGAGTACTGGAGAATATATGGAGGAAGTATCACTATATCCTTCCTGTGTTCTTCTACTCTTCCCTAGGCACTTGGTGGTGGCCACCCTTAGAGACATGATGCTGTGTGAGGTGGGCTGTCAGTCTGGTCATCTGCACTCTTACGCTGAAAGAGAACTACAGCAGTGTGTGCGATGGCTGCATGATTGAGCCTTCAGCCTGGCCTTTGAGCTGCTCCAGTGCAGCAGTGGAGGCCCAGGAAAGGACAGAGCCCAGGCAAAGGGCTGGAGAAGCTGTAGTGCATGGACAGAAGGGTCAATTTGTTGATGTTTGAATAGCTACATGCCATAAAGCAAGCTTCTAAGGTGTTTATGTGATGATTGTTCAGCCTGGAGAAGAGAAGGCTCAGGGAGACCATATTGTGGCCTTTCAGTATTTAAAAGTACTCCATCATCTTTGCCAAGTCTTGGGAAATGGGAGAGGTGCCTGAGGACTGGAGGAAAGCAAATGTCACTCCAGTCTTCAAAAAGGGCAAGAAGGAGGACCCGGGTAACTATAGACCGGTCAGCCTCACCTCCATCCCTGGGAAACTGATGGAACACCTTATCCTTGGTGCCATCTCAAGGCATATCAAGGATAAGAGGGTTATTAGGGGCAGTCAACATGGCTTCACCAAGGGGAAGTCATGCTTGACCAACCTCATAGCCTTTTATGAGGAAATAACGAGGTGGATGGATGATGGCAGAGCGGTGGATGTGGTCTACCTTGACTTCAGCAAAGCATTTGACACGGTCTCCCACAGCATCCTGATGGCTAAGCTGAGGAAGTGTGGACTGGACGATTGGGTAGTGAGGTGGACTGGGAACTGGCTGAAGGAAAGAAGCCAGAGAGTCGTAGTCAATGGGGCAGGGTCCAGTTGGAGGCCGGTAACTAGTGGAGTGCCTCAAGGATCGGTATTGGGGCCAATATTATTCAATATATTCATTAACGATTTAGATGAGGGAATTGAGTGTACTATCAGCAAGTTTGCTGATGACACTAAACTGGGAGGAGTGGCTGACACGCCAGAGGGCTGTGCTGCCATCCAGAGAGACCTGGACAGGCTGGAGAGTTGGGCAGGGAACAATTTGATGAAATATAACAAGGGAAAGTGTAGGGTCCTGCATCTGGGCAGGAACAACCCCAGGTTCCAGTATAGGTTGGGGAATGACCTGTTAGAAAGCAGTGTAGGGGAAAGGGACCTGGGGGTCCTGGTGGACAGCAGGATGACCATGAGCCAGCACTGTGCTCATGCGGCCAAGAAGGCCAATGGCATCCTGGGGTGTATTAGAAGGGGGGTGGTTAGTAGATCGAGAGAGGTCCTCCTTCCCCTCTACTCTGCCCTGGTGAGACCACATCTGGAATATTGTGTCCAGTTCTGGGCCCCTCAGTTCAAGAAGGACAGGGAACTGCTGGAGAGAGTCCAGCGTAGGGCAACTAAGATGATTAAGGGAGTGGAGCATCTCCCTTATGAGGAAAGGCTGAGGGAGCTTGGTCTCTTTAGTTTGGAGAAGAGGAGACTGAGGGGTGACCTTATTAGTGTTTATAAATATATAAAGGGGCAGTGTCACAAGGATGGAGCCAGGCTCTTCTTGGTGGCAAACAACGATAGGACACGGGGTAACGGAATCAAGCTGGAACACAAGAGGTTCCACTTAAATTTGAGAAGAAACTTCTTCTCAGTGAGGGTGCCAGAACACTGGAACAGGCTGCCCAGGGAGGTTGTGGAGTCTCCTTCTCTGGAGACATTCAAAACTCGCCTGGACACCTTCCTGTGTAACCTCATCTGGGTGTTCCTGCTCCACCAGGGGGATTGGACTGGATGATCTTTTGAGGTCCCTTCCAGTCCCTAGCATATTGTGATACTGTGATAAGAAAGACGGGGACAGACTTTTTAGCAGGGTCTGTTGCAATAGGACAAGGGTAATGCTTTTAAACTAAAGAGGGGAGATTCAGGCTAGACATGAGGAAGACATTTTTTACAATGAGATTGGTGCAACAGTGGCCCAGGTTGCCCAGAGAGGTGGTGGATGCCCCATCCCTGGAGATGTTCCAGGCCAGGCTGAACGGGGCTCTGAGCAACCTGATCTAGTTGAAGATGTCCCTGCTCATTGCAGGGAGTTTGGCCTAGATGGCCTTTGAAGTTCCCTTCCAACCCAAACTTTTCTATGATATGATTCTAGAATTCTATCCAGACTCTGACAGGTATGAGGCTGGACCTTAGTGGTGAGGGTCAGCCATCAGCGGTCACCAGGGACCTGTAATGCCAGTCTTAACTGGATGATTGGAGAGTTGAAGTCCATGGCACATCTCATCCATGAAAGCTTCACAGCAAGGTGCTGTGATGCAAGTAAGGAACAACTGTTGAATTGCTCAGGGCTGCCTATTTTCCTTCCAGACATAAACAGAGGGGTAGCCACAAAATACCTGCATTTTGAATGTCTCATTGGGAGCTAGTCTATGCATGGCTGCCTTGCATGGGTCTCTTTTAATTTTTTATGTCATTTAAATGTTTGTGTTTTAGTTCATTACAAATCTTAAAAGAAGATACTTAAAGAAAAAGTAGTTTTTTTATCCAGTGACCTACAAAAAGTAATTGCTGCCTTTCCAGACATTCTGTTTAAAAATTAATTATCGGAGTAGTCCAGTAGTGAACTCTTCTATTAAAAAGGAGATATAAAACAAACAAACAAAGAAAAACCAAACAAAGAAAAACCAAGCATGCACCAAAGACGTTTACACTACTACTCAGGAGCAAAACAAGCCACCTGTTTCCAGAACTGCATTAAGAAATGTAAACTGCAGTACATAGCGCAGCCCCTCCTGTCAGCCTGCTTGTGATTTTTGCTGCAGTACGTGCAGGTCACAGTGGCTCCCTCCCCACTCCTTGGCAAACCCCTGCCCCCAGAAAAGCTGTAGTTCCCAGGGTCCCTCCTGCTGCAGCCTCTGGCTGGCCCAGCTCCCTTGGATCCCACTGAGGGGGCTGTTCCCTCCCCACAGCTGCACACTCTGCTCTGGCGAGAGGCACATCTCCCAGACCCAGGCTGGACCGTGCTTCTCAGAAGTGAAGGATTGATACCTTTTTATAAATTAAAAGCCAGATGCCAGAGCTGCCTTTTTCAATACTGCTCTGGTGAGGCCCCACCTGAAGTCCTGTGTCCAGCTCTGGAGCCCTCAGCACAGGAAAGACAGGGACTTGTTGGAGAGGGGCCAGAGGAGGCCACAAAAATGACCAGAGGGCTGGAACAGCTCTGCTGTGAGGACAGGCTGAGAGAGCTGGGGTTGTTCAGCCTGGAGAAGAGAAGGCTCCAGGGAGACCTTATTGCGGCCTTTGCGTACTTAAAAGGGGCCCATAAGAAAGATGGGAACAGACTTTTTAGCAGAGCCTGTTGTGATAGGACAAGGGTAATGCTTTTAAACTAAAGAGGGGAGATTCAGGCTAGACATGAGGAAGACATTTTTTACAATGAGATTGGTGCAACAGTGGCCCAGGTTGCCCAGAGAGGTGGTGGATGCCCCATCCCTGGAGACATTCCAGGCCAGGCTGGATGGGGCTCTGAGCAACCTGATCTAGTTGAAGATGTCCCTGCTCATTGCAGGGGGGTTGAACTAGATGACCTTTGAAGGTCCCTTCCAACCCAAACTATTCTATGGTTCTATGAATATTTACTCTGGAGTGACTAAGTCCCACCAGCACAGCAGGGCAGGAGAGGCTCCATCTGCACACACAGAGAACTTTGCCTCCAACCCCTGGACATGGGTCCTGACTACTGTACCTAGAGGACCACTGCCAATCCTGGTCCCTCCTCCAGCACCCCAGCAGGCTACAGCATCATCCTCCAGCCCTCTGTGGATTTGGGACCCAGTAAAAGGTGGCTTGTTTTCCCGTACAGCCCCGAAGGGAAGGGAGGCAGCGGCACTGGAAAGCAGCAGCTTTGCTACCAGCATGAGCCCTGGCTTGCTCTGCATCGAACGGGTTTCCTCTGGCCCCTGGTGAAGCACTGCATATGCTTCAGCATGCTCCCGGCACCACTGCTTGAAGAGAAGAGCGGTCCAAGGCCATCTGTGCTTTCTCTGTGCTATTAAGGGATCAGCAGCTGGCCATGTCAGCTGTGCCTGCTCTAATAAATTAAGCAGTGCCAGGCACATCACTGGACTTGATTATTTATATTGCTGAATTATTGAAATGCCCCCTGGCTTGCTTTTGGCCAAGTAGTGGTCTCGCAAATGATTCTCAGGCACAGTTCATAAGTTGGCTCAGGCCAGGGACTGCTCCCAAATGAGATGTAGCTGCAGCCACCCTATTTTACAGATTAAAAGAGTTTTGTAGTGTGGATGCAGGCTGTTCCATATTGGTTGACCTTAGCATCAGGGAGTAGCTTCAGGCATACTTCACTGTGCACTGTAGGTGTAGATTTTGGGTCCAAGCCTCCTTTATACCATTAGAGCAGCACGAGCTTAAGAATCCAGTCCTGAAAAATAAATCCATCTCATACAAAAAACTGCGGGTTTTTTTTTCCTCATTTATTTTTGTTCCTGAAATATCTGGCCTCTTCATTTTATTTGAATACATTCTTTTTTATCTAGCCACTCATATTATTATGCTGTTCTTAAAAGCCACACAGAGGCATTAGATTTTGCCCTTAGTGTTTTAGGGGACCTCTTCAATGATGGAAAATGAAGCACTAAAGCTGCAAAAAGAGTTAAAGTGTTTTCTTCCAGCTTGGTAGAAAAATCAATTAATAATTGCTCCCTTAAAAGCCTGTTGCACCTACATTATGTAGCCATATACCCACATTATATGTATATGCATACACACATGACATTCAATAACTTACTTTCCTTTAAAGGTAAAAAACATTTTATAATCTCAATATTCTGATGAAAACTTTAGTGTCCTTACAAGCAGCCACAGCTCTAAATTTTCCTTGTTTTTTCTCCTGCTCTTTTTTTTTTCTCTGTTAATTTATTTTTCTGATGGATTAAACATTTCTTTGCGACACAGAATTTTTTTATAAACATTAAATTTAATTTATTCTCTGTGGAATCAGCCCAAATGTTCAAGATTTGCTTTCTTGGTTACTGTTTCAAGTGTAATATTAGCTGTGAAAACTGAAGACTTTAACACCCGCTGTTTCTTGGACGAATTTAATATCTTCCTGTATTCTGAGCCAGAGACTATGAAGTAAGAGAAAACAGCTCTGCTTGTATCCTTACTCCCAGCTGGAGTCACAGAAGCATTCATTTGGGGCTGTAAACATTTTGACAGGAAATTCATCCTTATTTTAGGCTTACATTTAGAAAACATTAAACAATGGGAGAGACTGCGTCTTTTCAAGCTGTGGCAGACCATGCCCTAGGTGTTCCTACCTAAGCCTCTTCTTCTGCCCTGACCCAGAGGAAAAGCTTCATAGCAAAAGCCCTGATGAAATCATTAAATGACAAACATGAGCTCAGTTCCAGTTTGCAACATTCCCACAGGAGAGACATGGGTCTGAATAACAAACCTGGGATGGAAGAGTCAACTTTTCTATTTGCCTTGATTTTCTCAGGTTTCAGTTGCAGATGAAAAGGCTTTTAAATCTACACTCTTGCTCTTCGAGTTCACCAGCAGGTAACAATAAATGTTTTCATTAGCCTTCTGATTTTGCCAGATGGAGGGATGGAACCAAATATCTAATTTTAGCTTTAGACCTTCAGTTATTTTGTATGACATCATATATCTTACTTTCATTATGGGATTGACATTTGAAACCTTCAGAAACTACTCTCAGCACTGCAGACTTGGATCTCATCTTGTAGTGCTCCTGCTCTTGGCAATGGTGGTGGTGGAGGGTTACACGCAGGGAAACATGAAGACTTCTGGCAGCAGTTGAGCTTGAGAACAGGGTTCCATGCAGCTTACAAGAGAAAAGCGAAGATGTGAATCTCCTTGATAGTGCACTGAAGAGTGAAAAATGTGTAACGAGACAAGGCAGAGCTTTAGATGTTTTTGAGCAGGGAGCCAGTTGTGGAAGAGACTGCTTGGAGGAAAAAGCCAACTAACCAAACAAAACCAACCAAACAAAAACCAAACAGAAAAACCCCCAAAACAACCAAAACCAGCAGCTTGCTTCAAATTTTGAGTCATTCTGTGGAAAAAAAAAGTTATGCCCCTGTTGGCAAAGAGGAAGAGCAAGAAATGTGATGGAGACAGAAGGCAGAGCAGGAGATCAAGAAGGACTCACGCTCCACAGAAACCAATGAAGTCAAATCACAGGGTAAATTCAGAGTGTTAAGATAGTCTGAAGGATTTTGCTGATTTTAAGCCTTTAGAAATCTGTATGATATACTCAGTCTCACAAATGAAAGAAGAGTGAGCGGTTTTACAGTTTAACAAAGGGTTGGTCCCAAGTTCTCTACAGCCATCATAGTTTTCCTGCAACTAATTTGCTTCATTTGGGCTCAGTGAAAATCATTGTTCACAAAAAAAAAATGTATATATTTCAATCTGTAAGCAATGGGAAAGAGAAACTTTTAATATCCTATCTAAAATGCCTGTTACTGCATAATTTTGTCTTCCCTTATAAATGATAGCATAGCCCTATCTGATAGAAGATACAAATCCATGACCTCTGTTTATCTTATAAGAAGAACATTATTAAAAGACTAAAGAAAAGTATCACGGAAGCTTATTGGAGGTGATTAAAAGACAAAGAAAGTTAGACTGATAGATTAAAAGCAGAAAAGCAGATAATTAGATTTTGCTGGTGCTGCATAGCGAAGCACTATGCCTGTTGCTCCCTGTCTGCTCCAATCGAATTCAATCCCATCAAAACTAATCCACCCCAGTGGACATGTTGTGGCCATGTGCAGGCAAATACGAACCCGTGGTGGTCAAGGTCTAAAAAAATGCTTTTTCAAGCACTGTTTAATGGTAAGGTCTCTGGCCTCCAGCCTCCCACTATTGCTCCTGAGCTCCCAGGTGTGGGTACCTGCCCCAGGCCCCTACTGACTCCTAGCGGGGGTGGCATGTGTGCAGCTCAGACATTGCCCATGTGAGCATGGTTATTACAACGAACATCAGAAACAACAAGTGTTGAGCCTTGACCAAACAGCCTTGGAGCCATGGAAGGGATTAAATGCAATGTATTTTATAGAGTCAGTGGGACAGTGGCCATTCTTCCCCTTCCACTCCCCCAGGTTTAATTAAAATGGCTAGCCAAAGGATCAAGGTGGAGTGAAGCGTGAACAGAAGGATGCTCTGAAACCTCCATTAGCACAGGTACTCTCCACCACGTGATGGGGAAATGACAAAGTGATTGGACAGCCCTCATCCAAGCTGTGGTTACAGCCAGAGTTGGCTCAAGACATTCAACTCTATAGGGAGAGCTTGGTATCTGCACAGAGGGCTCCAGATGGGAAGAGAAGAGGAAAGAGGGAATATGGAGGTTTTAGATAACTCTGAGTACATAAAACAGATGTATGGACGACTTAGGCTGGGAGAGAGCAGTGGAGGTTTTGGGAGGCTTGGGGAAAGAATAGGTGTTTTAGAGATCAGAGGTCGGGGTAGGAGCCTGAGGTTTCTCTCCTCTTTCTCCTGATTCCCCCTGGCATATGGGACTTGCACTTCTCTCTGAGACCTGTCAGACAGCAGAGTATCCCCCCTGCCTTGTTCGGTGACCTGCTCTCTCTCCAGTCCCCTTGCAGGCATCCCACACTGCTTACCTGCCTGTGCATCTTCATCTCCTGGGGAGGGAGAGGATGGGGCCAGTCAGAGATCCTAGAGGAGAACCTAGGAAACCTGGGCTTTCTGCTTCTTCTGTTGAAAAGGCCACCTTCTCTAGCCTCTAACCCCTCCCAGAGCCTCAGCTGAAGATGTGTTAACTTCCACAATTCATTTCTATGCCAGCAGCTGCCAATTTGCCTTTGAAGCTGAGGGCACCAGGGCAAAGAGAGTCATCATCCACTTAAGCAAGACCTACCACATTTGTAAGGTTTTTTGTTTGGTTTTTTTTTTATTCTATCAGCAAGAGTTTGAGTGTAGTTTGATGCTCAGGTGTTGAACAATTTATTTCGCTCTTAGAATAATGTAAATAGTTCCAAGATTCAGAGGAACACAGAAAATGTGCAATAGAAAACTTGTGATTTTGTTTCATGGATCAACAGAAATAACTTACCAAGGTCCTTTGGAGACTCAGAGCACTTTATTGTCCCAAGTAAAATCAAAGAGCATGTTTGCATTATCAGAGAACAGAAGATTTGTTGCTTTTCTCACTGCTTTGCACTCACTGTAAATTTTCACTGCTTCCTTCTCTAAGATTTGTAAGATAACAGAGCCAATGACTCTTGGAGATAATGAACTCAATGAGTTAGCCTTGCATCAAAGCCAATATAGAGCATCTGATGGCATTTCCACCTCCTGCAACATGGGTTTGGAAGTCTTTGAGTTTGATTCGACAGATGGCTCAAAAATAATATCTTTCTGTGTTAAAAGTCTGCCCAGCTTAATGTTGTTTTGATTCTTTTGAAATTCTTTCACATTTCTTTCTTCAGCTTCGTTGCTAACTTTAGGTAAGATGCCCATTTCCAGTTGCCTTTAACAGCTTTTGTGACTCCAGCTTCACAAAAGATCACAATTTGGTCGTTTCTGCTGAGTCCACTTTGATTTTTGTTATGACAAAAGACCTCCTGGTAGCCAGATACATAATTAATGGTAATATGAGGCAGCTATTTCTCCTTTAATATTTCTAGGCTTCTGCAAAAAGCATTGTTGGCCTCCTCTTTTTTTTTTTTTTTTTTTTTTTTTTNTTTTTTTTTTACTTGGTTCTGCTCCCGTGCTTACAGAAATAACAATATTTCATTTGTTCTTTAAAAGGATTTAAAACATCTTTCATCTAAGATCTAAGAGCCAGATTGTTATTTGTATCAGAAACTAAGTCACGGACTGAAATGCCATTGTGCTTGATACTTTACAGAGAGACATAAAAAATGGTCCTTGACCAAAAGAGCTTACAAGCCAGATACAAAAGGAGAGGCACTAGACAAACAAATTACCAGGGTGGCACAAGGAATGGGTAAAATACCATTGGTCACCATGGTAAGCGGGGCTTGCATAGCTATATACAGCAAAGAACTTTTGTTTTCTCTGAGATTTTGTGTTTAGACAATCTTATGACAAGGATATGAAAAAATTCACACTACAGTTTCAGAACAAGTATGCATAGACTGAAGAGTATTTGCAAACATTTCAAGTATCTCTATTTTTATTATAACCCCTTTAAATTGGGAGACTGCATCACTAAGGATAGAATCCTGGTAAAACCAGTTTTCATTTCCCTGCAACTTTTTTGTTCATCCTGTACCTTCGGTAAGACGTGCAAGCTCCTAGCTTCCTAATCAAGATTTGCAACAGGTAGTTAGCAGCTTAAATCTGTAGTTGGATCTGGCTTTTGATGGACTAGTGATTTCACAGTACAGTGTGATGTACGCTGTATACAATGTGATTAAAAACCCTTCTGTTGTTTGACTGAGGCAGATAGCCAAAATTATGACTTCTTTAGTCTCTCAATTAGTACTTATAGTACAACCTATAAAACAGTGGGAAACGTGATCTAACTAGACACTGAGACAATACAAGACATAGTCTGCATAGTGACTTTTGATCATTTGCAGTTCTGCAGGATGAACTACATGTCTGAGAGTTAATGTTTGTTACATACTACACATGTAAGTTTGTAGAGACATCTAGTCATGTATTCAGAGAGACAAAAGTAAAGTTCAGCTGTTTTTCAGAGAAAGATGACAGGCTACTTTCTCCAAGGTAGAATGCCAAAATCAACATCATAGTCAATCAAATCAGTTGGTTGACAGTTCCCTGCTTTATGTGGTTTTGATATTGCTCCATGAAGAATTATATCATCTACCCTGCCTGCACCACTTGGCTGGTGCTGCTTGTCTCAGGTACTTGCAGAATGAATGTATCTGGTGTGCTGATCATGGTGCCTGGGTCCTTTTGGACTACACTAGAGAATAAATGCACAACAGCTGCAACACAGCAATAGCAAAAAGAAAACAAATGCCCTCTAATGACTAGCAAACATGACTCCTTTGGGAAAGTACCCAAGAATCAAGAATAAAATGATCTAAAGAGATCATTATAATAGTTTCATGGGTTTGTCTAGAAATAAAGTCTGGTTTCTAGTGACTAGAGGGAAAGAAATGATTATGTGTTTATATGGGATTAGTGGCAAATTTAGAGTGATATCTTTAATTAAATTTGCAACTGCTTAGGCATGACTAAAGGAAATAGATATGATCCTAGTATTTGTCAAGTGTACATTGAAATTTTTATTAGCATAGCTATAGAGTTGACATCTCTCAAAACTAAAAATCCTGAATAAAATACCAAAGCCTATAAGGCAGGCTTGCAGACAATAATACCTTAGCCGTACTTCTTGATTTTTTTTTTTTATAATCTGAAACCATTCAGGAACACAGCTTCTTGACTTTCTCAATAACCCAAAGTGCTTGATTTTGTTCTGAATAAAAGTTGTGTCATGATGTGACAAGCTAGCTCTAGTGTCAGGTATTGCAAGACTCATGGTAAAGTTGGTGGACTGACATCCTTCAGAATGAGATGTGCTACTGTAAGTGCTGGAACACGAAGCAGATACAATTATAGGATTTTCTCATGCCACTCTTGTAGTGGATCTAATCTACACAGGGAGAGTGACAGAGCATTTTCCAGCTGAACATTTCAAACAGGAAAGGGAAGCCATCATTCTCCAAACAGCTATAGTGTCTGTGTTTCTCCTAACACTGTCCCTCGCAAATGTAGGCCTTATTCTGCCAGTGGTCAATAAGGTCAAAACCAGGGATAAAACACTGACAGAACAGTAAGTTTGTCTCTGTGGCATATTGTACAACATGTTATATGACATGGTGAGTTATTAATGTTGAAGCACACACCAAGAGAACACAAAAACACAAGGTAGAATATTTGATCTCAAAAGACAAGATTTGGTTGGTTTTCAGTATCCTTTTGGAAACAGAACTTGCGAAAGCCAGGGCCAAGCTGTTCATGAATTGGCAGTGTCTCGGATTTACTAACTTGCCCAATTATATTCTAGCTTCTCAGCTTGTCTTCTGTGGTGACCTCATTTGATGGTGGCAGAGAGCGGTTCTAGGTCTAGATACAAAACAGCATAGCATAATTCATATGGTTTATTGGCCTGGCTCACATTAAAACCATCAGTTTTCTAATGTGACTAGAAAGCACAGATGCTGCAGTGGCAATATACTCAACTAATGAATCTTCACAATGGTTTCATTCCCATCAAATGATGCTGAAAGGTACTTGCTGTATGTACTACATTGCTGTTTTGAACATCCTTCCCCAGAGACTAATATGGGTGAAGAGGACTCCATAGAACACAAAAATGGAGCATCTATGATAGCCATTCCTGAAGTCAGTGACTAAAAAGAAAATGAGACTATTTCATACGAAGTGGACCCAGCTGACAGAGCAGACTGAATTTTCTTTTTAAATTACTGCAAGCAGTTGCAATATTTTTGTTTAACACAACTTTTTGCAATGTAGTAGTTATGGTTCTATATGTATCCAGTTATTTCCAGAAAGAACAGAAATTGAACAACAGGCAGATTGCATCCTTTCAATTTCAACTTGCGTGATTCTCTTTTTCCAGCTATGATCAGAGACTATAAAAGAAATAGCTCACTGATATTTTTGGGAAGTGTGAAAGAAAACTAAACCTTTCTTCAGTGCCTTTGGTTTGCATGGTGCTTTTGAAGAGTAAACAGGGAAATTTTTATGTCTGTGTAAGTCAGGAACAACCAGCTGTGACTTACTCAACACTGCAGATCTGAAGCTTCCACTGAAGGAGTCTTCAGAAAAAACAGGGAGGCATTAATAATTTATGAATCAGGACTAAGGAGCACTACCCAGAGTGCTTTGAAAAATACACTTATTCAGTACCTCACTGGAGAGCTTTTATTACAGATCAAGACCACAGAGAATTCCAGTTTGATTGAACTTCTGAAACCCTATGTCGTTCTACATCTGAGCAAGACACTCTTTGGAGTGCTTCGGTGCAAGTAAAGGATTGGGGAAACCTCTAAGAGAGCCAACAGTTCAGTGATTTGGCTCCATATTTAGGACATGCCAGCCTCATCTAAATTAGGCTGAAGACATGCTGACCGGTGATGTCCACAGCAATCACTTCAGATTCAGCAAGTCTGTGTGTTGACCATATTCTGCACAAAGATTTAAATTTGCTTGCCACTCCTCAAAGAAACAGCAAGAAGTCTTTTTTTTCCCAGCTGCTAATCCTCTTCTGGTAGCAGCCTATCCACATGGTAAAAGTTTTCTCCAGTGGGTAAAGGACATGAATTCTGCCCTACTGAACTGAACTGGATAAGGTACATGAAAGGACATGACACACAGGTGTTCTCTGCATCCTTTAGTAGCTGGTGTCTGCAGCAGTGATTTAGCTAGGGATGAGATAGATGAAGAAAGAGAGTGTATCTTTGCTCATTACTTTGAAGCAATTCAAACTCACTTTGCTAATAAATTAAATCTGATTAATTGTTGAAAGTCTTGAAGGGAGGCAAGAACAGAGAATGACAAGTAATTATGAAAGGCTTGCAAAGAAACTTCTACTTTCCCAGTGGAAGCTGAGCTAAACAGCCTAAAAGTCAAAGAAAATTATTCTGGACAAGTATCTATAGCTTTAAGGCTACAGCCTCCTTTCTCTATGCCAGCTTTTCTATAGAAACTGTATTTTTTGCTTCTCACAGTGCTCTGTGGGGTTTAGTGTCCCTGTCCTTAGTTACATCCCCACTGATTACTATTCATGTCATTTTTTTAAATTCAGAACTTGTCTTCCTCTCCCCTCAACAAGTCAGCCCAAGTCGAGATGGTGCAAGAGGCTACATCCCCTTCTACTTCCCTCTAAGAAATACCATGAGTGAAGGAATTTCCTCCTGTGCTCCTGCTTTTCAAACCAGCTCTCTGACCCAGTTCATAAAGTGGTCCATGACCCCTTCGCTTGACACAGCCAGGGGATTGCATGCTGCAGAGAGTACAGCAGTGGTATTTGTCCAAAGGGTCTGCAAAACTTAAGTAGGTCTCAGTTCCCTTAATCTTCCACCTTGGGATATCTGGCCCCACTCAGCAGCACTGTCTCTCCTCTTTCATGTAACTATTTTTGCCTCTTGATCAATAGTTATAATCTCAGTCAAAGATTTCTCATCGTTAAACGCTGAAGGGCACTACAGTTCTGCCTTTTTCTCATTATCTTTGTTTTGTCCCATTTTGTTCTCTTCTATTCCTCTGCCACCTTCGTTTTCTTTCCCTTCTTCTCCTGTGAGTTTCCTCTTTCCAAATGCTGCCTGACTTATCAGTGCTGTGTCTGCAAACAACAATACTATTTGGATATCCTTTGTTCTTTACAGACACCTCTGCTCTGATCTCCAGACTACTCTCCTTGTTGCCTTCTTCCCTGTTGTGCTTGGCAGGCTGCAGCAGAACTCCAGCTGGGAGCCACATTTAAGTTTAACACCGCACTTATTAATTATTCTTTCAGTCTGGCTGCAACTCCGATGTTGTACTTGCTATTGTCGTTTTTGCAGCTACTGTGAACCTGAGAGATAGGAGAGGGGTGTTTCCACACAACAATACTATTGTCTGGTGAAGTTTCATGCGCCCAGCATGTGTTTGTTGAACAGCCTTTCTCTCATATCTTTCCTGGCTGTTCAGGAACGCCTTGGACCTCGTCCGTGCTTAATGTCTGATGTGTGCTCACCCTGGGAACAGGCCTGCCAAAGGGCACAGCAAAGAGCAGACGTGTCCAGGTGCCTCTTCTCAAACTAGAAGAAGTAAAAATGTAGAGGATGTGTATGGAAATGGCAGATCTTCGTAAAAGCCTGCATCCCAATTGCAGTTAACCCATTTAAAAATACAGGTCTAACGAATCTTGATTAAACCTGATCACACCTCTGCTCTGCTCCTTTGTAGATGTGTTGTACAGCAATTCTGGGACTTCCCAAACTACATTCTGATTTGGATATGTCTTGCTTCCTTCTGGCCTTAGCCTGCTGCTGCGTGAGCTGTGTGTCCCCCAAACCCTTTCATGGGTGGAATGCAGCCAGTTAGGGCATTCTGCACCTAAAGAACACGTAGTGACCTCTCAAATACATAAATGCACACATACATATACACAGACACATACATATACGTATACATATACATATATGTATACGTGTACGTATACGTGTACGTGTACGTATATACGCCACTATCTGCAAGTGTGTGTATCAATATATGTGATGTGTCTGTGGAAACTGAGCGAAGCACAGATAAATGGACGTCAACATGAAGATAGGTTCAGGCAGGTGAAGTTGGTGGCAATCAGTGATAGATGCTAGTTCTTTCGTTTGTGATCTTGTCATTTTTGGATTGTTTAGGGAATCTCTAGGTCACTGCTGCTTATTGTTCTCAGGCACTCAGCAAAGGGGGTCACATTTTTTAATGTGAAAATGACAAGTGAGGAAGATGTCAAAAGGTTGACAAGAAGGTGCAGCAGTCTTCAAATGATTGGTAGATATTGAAACTGAGATCCTTAGTTAGAAGATTAAACGGAAAAAGTTGCTGAAAGCTATAATAAGAGCTTCACTTTTTAACACTCTTAATCATAATCTGAAAGAGGAGCTTTCTGGAACTGGGAATTTTAGTGTAGATTGTCCAGGCACATCCATGATTGGTTGATTCGGAATGATTCCAGTATAAATTGTTATTGATTTTGACATAATTGTTAGCAATGCTGATAGTAACAATAACATTACTATAGTACTAAAACATGTGACAAGCTCTTTGTGCTTATGCTACAGCATTTGATACAGAAATTATACTTGTAAAAAGCAATGTAAGAATTTAAATATCAACATGACATTTTAAACTAAGATGACCAAAAAGATGAGTGTACACTTGATACAGTACGTAAATGATTACTAACAAAGAGTATAAAACACTTTAAATAGATACTTGTTTGTAGAATATTGACAATGACAAGCAATGTCAACCCCAAACCCTAAGTCTGCTGGTTTATTGTTACGTTAGGTAGGATGAATGCTATGTAACAGCAATTATAAAGCCCTCTTTAAAATGATCTGCCTGTGTGGTTAGGAGATGCTGAAGAAATAAACCTGCTTTATAATGTTAAAAAACTTGCTTTTGGTAAAAATATATCATTTGGAATAAGTTATATTGTTAATTGCACTTTTGTTACTTTTTATGTACGTTTTTGTGTACTGTTAACCTATTACTGCAGTAAAAATTAATGTTGTGTCAAGATAACAAATGTACAATTTCTGAGAAAGAGCAAAGTACATTTTTCAAATGTCTATATACATTAAACGAGGTCTATGAGAAATGGGATGATCTATCCCTTACATTATCATGTTCTCCATTACAATGAAACAAAACTCTTTAAAATATAAAATCAAAGCCAATTATAACGTAAAGGATAAAATATTTTACAAAATTTGTTTTAAAAATGAAAGTACAGCAATAAGAACAGCAGACAAGTTTATTATCTAAAAATTGGCTATTTTTCACCAATATATTTTATATACCTCCTTTATACTTAAACTGCCATAATAGAATGTTAATTATAGGTGTCTTTAGCTTACAATAAGTACAGATTTCTTTCAGAATAGGATTGAAAACTGTGTTTCAAAATCCAAGTGTCCTTTAAACAGCAATATGTACAGTAAAAGCTGAATTTCATGTATTTTTTCTACATGCATTTTCTCAAAGTCAGGAGTCCAGGGCATTTTTATCTGTGGCAAGAAGAGCAGATATTGTTTCACCGGTGTATATATATGTTGAGTTTGAAAAGCAGCAACTGGAATGGAAAAACTTCAAAAATTTAAATTCACATCAGTACTAGGAAGAGGGAATAAGTATTACATTGTCTACTGCTCTAGAACTCATAGAACAGGGGTGTGAAACTCACGTTCACTGGGGGGGCCACATCAGCCTTGCAGTTGCCTTCAAAGGGCCGAATGTAATTTTAGAACTGTATCAATGTAGGAAGGCTGTATAAATGTAACTACTCCTACATTGATACAGTCCTAAAATTACATTCGTCCTTTTGAAGGCAACCACAAGGCTGATGTGGTCCCGGTGAAAATGAGTTTGACACCCCTGACATAGTCTCCAGAGAAGACCGAGATAAATTTCTGCAGGGAGAGTGTCAGTTGTCACTATTTCTGGCCTTTCCCCACCCCCTCTTGCTTGAGATACTATTTTAATTTCCCATTATAAAACATAAAGGTTTTATTACTCACGGTAGCAGGCCAGCCTGCACTCAGTATAGCCTCACAGGTCTTGGAGGAGAGCCTTGAAGATCGTGGGGTTTTAGTCATTCATTTGCTATTAGCATGTAAAATTCATGGTTTTACTTTTACAAATAAAAATGTTTTAAATGTTTTTGTTTCTACATGTGATGAATATCACACTACTGGAGCAGTGGTCTCCTCAGTGACCTACAGACACAAAAAGTTTGGCTCGTCTTATGTGCAAGAATGTAATATTGTTTCTTGAGATACAGGTAGGATGTGGATCTCACTATCCTCTTACAAACTCTAAGAACTTCAGCTTGAAGTGGATTGATTTCTCTGCGCCTTAAAACACAACTTTGTCACAGAAAGATGGCTGCTTTTACAGACACTGAAATGAGACTACTTATTTTTTATAACTACATTTACTTGTAGAAATGTTTCTGTTTTAAGATGTTGCCCCAGTCCTTGGGATTCATGCTCTACTTACATGGTTATTTTTCTATTTGCTGGACAGCAGAGGCTTTCTGTGATTCATTTAGAGTGGGTAAAGTCTTTCAGAATAGCGTTCTTGTAATAAATAATGCTTTTAGTGCTACATTTAGGACAGCACTCATGTTGGTAATATTATTGCCTAATTTGTATAGTTTTTTTTCTTGATAGCACAAGTTTTCATTAAGAAAAGGTTTAAACAGTTGTAGTAGAAAAACAAGGAAAAAACCCACCACAAACCCCTTCCTCTGGTCTATAGGAAAAATGGAATTCCTGGGAACCTCTAGAGTTTTTTTGCAATAGTGGGCTTTGGATGTAAATACCCATGTCAAGCATGCCATGCTTGTTTTGTAAATGTTTAGATATGGGTAAAAATAGCTTTTGATCTGCAAATCTTATATTTTAGGAAAGAAAAAAGTATGCAAACGTTGAATTTGGTGTATGTTTGGACTATTTTGTAAGATGGTCTGTACACTTCTGGTAAAATTAGAGACACCTCTAATATAAATAAACTTACAAAGAAGAAAAGGGTCTCAGAGAATGAAATTTCCTCATTTTTGGAGACTGTAAATCTGCAGAGTCCTGCTAAATACATTTTAAGGGTTATTGTTTGCAGGGAAGTCTTTGCTTTGCAAACTGACAAAACCTTGATAACTGGGAGGAGTGTATATATGTTTAAGTAAAGGGTCAGCTGCTTTTTCTTTTGAAAACTCCCGTATTTAGTTGGAGCTGAATTTGGTTCTGTCTCTTTACTTATCCAGATGGGGATGTCTCAGCTACAGAACTAATTGTCCTCCTATAGTATAAAGCCTGCAGAACGCTGAGGGCCATGAGGCAGCATCAGAGACCTTTATGCTGCAAAGAGAAGATATTACGAGAGAGCCTTCAAAACCCTCTACAGGTCTCTGCACTGCAAACATCTAGTTAAAGTGCAACATCAAGAGCAGCCCTTTCAGGGGAAGGGCACAAAGGTAAAATATGAGGGCTTGGTTGTGAAAGTGAGAAAGGCTAAGAAATGTTAGTAGATAAAAATAAAGAGATGCCGATGGAGCCACTGAAATGAAATTATTTTAATACAGTACCCTTAGATCCACTTCAAACCAAAACTAAACAAAACCTAAACTCAAAAAGTTACATTTTTACATTTCTGAATGGAAGCAGAAAAGCATATTCCTAATTACACTTTTCCAGTGACCATAAAGCTGGAAAAAAAATGTCCAGAAAGTAAAAGCAAAGTATATTTATCAACCTTTAAGATTTTTATGGACACGAGGTCAGTGTGGCATAGATAAGGGGATGGCATGAATCACCAAGGATCAACGCGTGTAAAAGTGGAGTCTGTTTTTCATAACTCAGACTGCTTTAATCCATGAGATCTAGCAAGCATCCTACAGTATGGGTTTGACTTCTTAAAGGATATTCCTTCCACTTTGTAAATGTACCTAAGTACAAGTATTAGGCAAGATCTTTGTCTGGAGTGAGTAAAACCAGAATTTCTAAATAGCTCGGGCAGAGCAGAGGTGGGGTGTTTACACTGAAGGGGGAGCTGCCCCTCTGCAGTCTGCAGGAGATCTCCATTCTGAAAGGCAGTCCTGATTTCTTTCCAGTAAAGAGTTTTATATTGATGACAAAGAAATCCTTTGGTCTGCAAGTCAGGCCAAAATTGAAAACAGAAAACCCCCAGTCTGTTCCAGCATATCACCTTGGCATCTGCCTGCATGACTACTGGTGGGTCTATATTTTTAAGAACCGGAAACAAAATGATGCTTTTTTCAAGCTGCTGTAGCTGACAGACTGACAGGTAGCCAACCTGTCCATAGAGTGGCTCTTGCATCCTATACACAAGCAACACACAGAGCTGCTGAGGAGTGAGGAGTTATTCTACAGGAGTTTTGGAGTCTTTGATGGGAAATGCACATTGATTGAATTTAATATTTTGTCTGTTTGTTTGTTTTTTAATGACTGTTTCTGTAAAACGCAGAGAATGCTCTGCTGGAAACAACATATGGTTTTCTTCATATCAGACACAACATATGACTGATTACCTCCAAAGATAAGAGGTATGCCTGGCATCAGTACTGTTTGGAAATGTGAATGGAAGTCTTCTACGAAAGGAGAAGATAAAGTGCTGTATATTTTTTAATCAAAACCCAGACGCCTTTGTTTTTGAAGCATAAGGATGCTTTTTTCCTTTGAGGAGACAAAGAACGGTCTCTCTGCATAACAGAACTAAACTTACCCATGAAATTCATGATTGGACCTTTCTGAGTATACAGTTTCACCTTGGACAGAAATTACGTGCATATACACACACACGCAGACTTGAACCGCGTGTGGGAAGAATTTAGAACTAAAGGAAATTGAAACAAAACACACTGATAAAACAGGTTTTTTTTACTGTAACCATCTCCTTTTGACCTTCAAAGTCATCAGCCCAATGCTTTCCATGAGTTAATGTGTGTCTGTGCATCATTCGCTGGTGTTCATAGAAAGATCTTCCTCTGTGTTTTGGCCATAGTTGTGACAGATACTTTTGGCTGAGGCTCCAGAACTGGGCTCGAGGCTCAGGAAGACTTTCTGACTCCTGCCTATCTGGGATCTCGCTTTGATATTTTGTGTTTCCAAAAAAAGGGGCAGCAGCTGTGATCAGACTGGCTGCACTGCTCGGGCAGCACCCACTGCTCAGTGTGGGGTGCGCTGTGGCAAGTGCCTGTTGGAGCCATGCGCCCCTCTTTTGGGAGTCACCCCCCTTCTGGGGGCTGCTCCAGTCAGGAAAAGGATTATCAGGTTTTAAAAAACAGGTGCTGGAGATACTTGTGATGCCTTGAATCTCAATATAAAATGTGTACCAAGGGGCAGACTGCAGGTTTAATTACTTGTTGATTAATTAAACTTCTTTAATTAAATTTAATTCATTGCAATAGCAACAGGGCCTAGGCTTCGTAAGGGCTTGTGTGATATTAACCCTTTACACTAGTGCAGGACAGAGAGTATTTAAACGTGTACTGGGAAAACGAAAACATACTGTGTACAGGACATGCAATTTCCAAAGAAGCAATTTTTGGAAATTCCCAGGAGTGGGATAGATGAGAAGAAGACTGGAATCCAAATGGGAATGTGGCATTTTAAACTCCTTGCATTATTAAGGCAGTATTCCTCCACCTTTGTAAAGGAGCTTTACCCCTGCATTCCCCTGTTCTAGCATCTCTTCATGGACTGGATGCTCTCTCTGATGTGCCTCCAGGTCACGATGCTGGCTGCTTTCTGTTGGGCTCCTTATTCGAAGAGTCACCCAGGATAAGCCAAAACCACAGATTTGTGCCACCTCTCTCTCTACCTGGTGCCACAACTGCTCATCTCAGTGCCTGTCTCACTCCTTGTCCTTCTCTCACCTTCCTTGGTCCCTGCCCCTTCAACTGCAAAATGCTCAGGAACCCTCCCCAGGTGCCTACACATCAACCCAAACACTTTGTTCCTGTTGTAGGAACAAAGGAGGGATCATCTCTGGGTTCAATGTGGCCTCTCTTCTGCAAGGACCTCCCCAGGGGTTGAGGCTTTTCCCATCTGGCTGGTTTCCTAAGTCTCTGTCCCACGTGGGTCCGCCAGTTCCAACAAAACAGGCCCCAGCAGAAATGGCCCCCTCCCCCTCAGCACACTTCTGAGGTGTTTGTCCAGCATGAGGCCTGTGATTTAGCAGGGATGGATTTTGGGTGTCTTTTTGTCTCTCACAGGTCATGCATCGGAGTTTCTCCTGCGTGGACTCTTGCTTTGATTTCACCACAGAGATGCAGCCTCTCCTGCTGCCCAGCCCAGGGAGCTGGCATATTCCCTTTATGGCTGAGATAACTCTTATGTTAAGCTCTTCTTTCATCTCAAATATTTATACAACATCTCTCAGGTGAATTAGTTCATGCTGTCTCAGGCAGCAACTGCAGATCCTCTACAATGGCTGTTTATGTAAAGTTTCTCCTTGGGGAAGATCCCCCCTGATGCCGAGAAACTTCTGAGCTCCCACTGCAGGTTTTACTTCAGTTATAAATGGATTCAATCCCTCTCCTGTGCAATGGCTGTCGTGATCAGGGATGCCTTTGTGAATACTTTTCATGCTGAACTGTTTCATCTGAGCTCTCCTCGGAGAGCATCTTTGCTGCTCCTCAGAGCTGTATTCATTTAATGTCTTCCCAATACCATACCTTGGGGAATGTTATTTTTCAATTGTCTTGGTAATGTGTGTGTGTGTGTGTGTGTGTGTGTGCGTGTGTGTGTTAATTCCTTGAGAATTTAGTCTTGTAGGTCCTCATTCTTCTCACTCAGGGTGTGCACCCAGCAAAGAACCCAGGTTTGCATCAATTGCCAGACAAAGGAAATTTCAGAAGGAAGAACTGCAAAAACATACGCGCCCTGAAAATCCTCCTCCAGACTCCGTCCACCCACCCAGCCACATCCATGTGGGCTC
The DNA here is from genome assembly GCA_013399365.1 of Pampusana beccarii. Taxonomy (NCBI): domain Eukaryota; kingdom Metazoa; phylum Chordata; class Aves; order Columbiformes; family Columbidae; genus Pampusana; species Pampusana beccarii. Next base: position 595,157 of record VWYH01007692.1, read on the forward strand.
CACTGATGTTCAAAATGCTCCAGAAAAATCAGTGAAGCAGTCTAGTCTCCACATGAACAAAGAAGAAACAGGTTGTATTTCCACTTGCCAGATGAAATCTCAGGGTGAAAAATGATAGCTATTGCTAGAAAGGATTCAAGATGATTAAACAACAGTAGAAGGCTGAAGAAATCTGACTGAGTTTCTGCTGCAAGAGGAGAAAGAAGCCATAAGTGACCCAGAACTCCTTCCTCACCTCATCAGGGTACCAGTTTCCTGATGCACAAATCCTGTAGTCAGACCCCAGGGATTAATCCTCTGCATCACTTGTCACAATTAATTTATTCCCAGAGTTTCAGTTTTAATCCAGTGCCTCAGCAGCCAAACGGTGCAACTGGAGCCTGGTTTGCATTGAGTGGCTGTTAAGGAGTAAATGCTGGTTTTGCCAATGCACTGAACAGTGGTTGCATGGGGGCAGACCTGTTGCAGGACAGGCTCCTTTGGGTTTCTAGAAGGGAACAAAAGGCATCTGGAAAGCAAGGCTGTGGCCGTTGCCAGCAGTTTTCTGGTAATGCTGTTTATGCACCCTGGCTAGTTGTGAAATTTTGGGCAGTGACTTTTTGAGACTGTATTAACCTTTGTTATCTAAAACATACACTTGAGCTAAATGTTTAGGTGCCTTTGATGATTAGTGGAGGAAACAGGCAAAAATAGATTAGATTAAAACTGTACACTGCAAATGTCCAAGACACGTTGGATGAATTGTGCTTTCTGTAACTGTTAGTGGTAGAGAGTCCACCTCTGGTCAGGAAATAAAAAGCCCATAATAGCTATGAAATAGCCTGTGTCCCTTTATTCCTGCAAAGATGCCAGTGAATGAATATTCTGTTTCCTGGATTTACAGTGTTGTCTTTGTGCATGAATTGTCATCTGACCAACTTTGAGTGATTACTCAAGCATTCTAAAGAACAGTTTATGGAAAATGAGATGCTTTGATGAAGAATACCCTTAGGTTAGAGACCTGACATAAACTGAATAAACAGCCGAGAGCTGGTTCACCAAGCTGTGCCAACCCCATTTGACCCTAGAGACTTGTTAATCTTGGGGTCTGGAGAGCTGTGGCTCAGAGTTGGTAACTAAACCTAATGTGAGGTGAAGTGGGGCGTCAAGACCAGGAATCCAGTACACAGCAACAAGGTTGTTAGTGGTACATGCACAAGAGACAGAGCCATTTCAGCCTTACTTTCACTAGCTTGCCAAACAAACATCAGGCTGATTTTTTTCTTGGTTTCCCAACCCTTTACCTTCTGCCATTATTCTCCCCCTCTTCACTTCCCTGTCCTTCTCTTTCCCAGGCTCACCGGTCCCTTTCCCTGGTACAGTGAGGTCATGGAGAGGTTGGACAGATGGAAATCCTCTCATCTTTTCTGGTCTGCTCAGTTCTTTTGTGGTTTACAAACGTGTTCAATGAGATTTCCTCAGCGACATGTAAGTTGACGTAGACCACCCACCAAAGCCAAGTTTCTGTTGAAGTTCAAGCAGACCCCTGCCTACACCACCCTGACCCTACCCAAACCCTGCAATGGTTTGGACACCTCCCTGGGAGCTGCCGGCTCCCCAGCACAGATAGTTTGAGCAGGGTAACTGCAGGATCATGGTTGTGTACGTCTTGCCCTCTTGCAGCCCCCACTGCCAGATGCAGGCCTGGCAGTCGTCACAGGAGTGATTTCTAAGGCACCTCGGTTGGGGGTTATCCCAGTTAGTGCAGGCACCATTAATGTAGCTGCCAAAATTCAGCAGACGAGGAGAAAACAACACTGACTGCCTTAAATGTCGTGGGAGACAAACCACAGGATGATTTCTCATTTAATCTTCGGTCTTCCATATTGCTGTCACCGAAGCTAGTGGAAAATGCAGGCATTATGCACATTTTTAAACTAGCCCACTTTATTTTAGACTATAGACACATAGGCTGCAATATATACCTTTACATTTTGAGTAAATCTAAAGCCTTTTGCATTCAATGAAAATAATCTAGCTCACTTTTTAAAAAAATGTTTGCAAAAAACTAAACTATGTATAACTTATACATAGCTTAGTCTTCTGCAAACTGCATAGTTTTATGCAGAAATTATAGTGAAAATATCAATGTACAAATACTTTTCCCAGTATGAGGTTTTTTTGTTTTGAAAAATTATCTAGTGTTTTATTGGTATTTAATAAGCTCAACTGGAGAGACTTCTTTGCATTTTGAGAAACAGCCTGGTAGATGTGAGTTTAAGGAAAATTTCTCCTATTTCTCTTGGATTTTTTGCCACTTTCTCTATGCCACCTCTTCAAACATTTCTGTCTTTTTCATGGCCCTCCTGGTCTTTCTCACACTTTGATATAAAAAAATCTAGTTTGATCTCATCTTAAAAAAATTTCGGCACTTCTCAAGATATATTCAGGATTATATCTCCATGTATACTTGCTGCCTCTGTACGTTCATTACTCTTCCCTCCAGATCTCTTGCCCTTTTTATTCTCTTTCTCTGAATTCCCTCTGGTTTCCTGAACTTTTCTGGGTAATAAAATGGACATCACCAAAGCTGTGGGCCACAGGGACATTTTCCAGCATCACAGAGAAAACATCTGCACTGCTTCTACCAAGCTGCTCAGACACAGTCTAAAATTATCCCATTCATTTTTGTTGCTGCTTGTATAACATCTGATTCAAGTTCCAGAAGTGGGGACAGCTAGGATGGGCTTCTTGTTTTCTAACCAAAGTTTGAGTCTCTACAGGTGAAAGTTACAGCAAATGGGATTCATCCAACAGGACTTGGACATCTGCAGCAATACACTTTTAATCTGATCTAGTTTTGTGTGTTTCCTTCATTGACGATCAAAGGCATCTGGATATTTAGCTCAAGTGTATGTTTTAGATAGCAAAAACTTAATACTATTAATAAATCTGTTGACAATTTCCATATTCCACCTTTTCCTGGGATAGCTGCATTTTGGCTATCATTTCCTCCAGTTGCGTCTTTACATGAGATATGTCTCCTTCATCTGCTGGAGCTGAACCACTGTGGCACCTGCAGCATCAACACTGGGAATAATCACTTTGTGTCCCAGTTCAGATGCCTTGCCCTCTTCCTTTCCCTTCCTTGCATTTTTCACAGCTCTTTTCTACTCGTGACTTGGGAAACAGAATTGATTAGCTCAGTTGTTTGAAGTTTGATTCCTCTTAATTGTTTGGAAAGGTAGTGCCTCTGAGGCAGATTCAGCTGACCACAGTCCTCTACATAGGTGTTTGTTGTCTAATCTCCCTCTGTGATCAAGAGAGAAAAGTGGGCAATTCTCCTAATCCTAAAGGAAACATATAAAATAGATGATGAAGGGCCTGTAGTATAGGTATTCTTGATGTCTCAAGTTAGGTAAGGTCGTCTCACCTCAGCTGTCTTTTAACCGCCTTATAGATAGGCTGTATTCTAGAGGAAAAATGTTTAAAATAGTAACTTCAACAGCATTTCACCAGATACTAATTCACTCTCACTGTTTACCCTCTTGCTCATGGTTTGAGTTTCTCTCAGGCTGGACAAGCAGTTTCATTTTGCCTAAAGTAAATCTCTCTTTACAGCTCTAGTGCACGCTGGCACAGCGCTGTAATGCCGCCATCCAGAAGTGGTTGCTGCTTTTCCTTACTGCCCGTAAGATTCATTTCCTTCACTCTCTCTCTGAACTTTCTGCAGACCAAATCAGAGTGCTGTCTGCTTTGGATTCACCCTCCACGGTTCCTACAAGAATGGTAATTTGAGGCAAAGTTCACTCAAAGTGTATCACTCAGAAATTCTTGTGGAAGTTGTCAAAACGGTATGGGGCTCTTTCCTGCAGGACAAAGCCTAAATGCCCATGTTACATGGGAACCTTTCAGACAAGTGCTTCTCCTGCATAACAATTCTTGCTGAAAAGGGCATCAGAGTCGCTAGAAGAAACAAATAAGCTGAACCAAATTCTGTCCTCGTGGAGTGTGAAGAAGCCCCACTGATTTTATATGTTTTTAACAGGGTTTAGCCAAATGCTGCTGGCAGGAAAGTGTTCCCCAGGGTGGCTGTGTAAAATCAGGTTGAACTCTCATATTCTTTAGCTGAAGAAACAGTATGAATAAACTCGTACTGATGGCAAGAAAAAGAAAATGCAGGCAAAAATGGATTATACTTTTACCTTAAAATTTGAAGCTGGGCACTTTGCACTTGCCTTTTCTATTACTTGCAGTCCCCTATAATTAATCTGCTGTCAGAAAAAAACAGTTTGTTGTTGCTAGGCATTAAGAGCATCTACAGGGAGCTACTAAAGTAGCACCTATGTTCCTGGCAAAGACTGGAGCCAGCAAGAAATACATTTTCCAACTCAGCCACTGACCTGTTGAGTACCCATGGGGAAACGGAGCTCAAGAGGGGTTAAGTGGGGACAAAACATATTTGCAAAGCACTTGAGAGCTGCGTAAATGCTAATTGTAGGTCGCTGCACAGCCTGTGGCTTAGGTGCCTGCCTCCTGCTTTCAGCCTGCCGCCACTCTGTGGGTGGGCATCTTGTCCCTGCTCAGGGGCAGCTGCATAGCCTCTTGCCTCTAGGTGTTTTTTTTCTGCCTTGAGTGTTGTGACTGGAAAAGTGGAAAACTTCTGTGCCTTTTAGACAGCAGAGCTCGCCTCCTGCCAGGAGCCCATGGTGTGCATCGCCTTACTGGCCCAGTACAGTGATCCTCTTCTCTGGAAGACCTAGGGCAGTTTTAAGAGAAAGCTGACCAGAGAAAACAGGCTTCTTGGGGTCTGCAAGTGTATGTATTTGGCCTGGCTCTGTCTGTAAATGGTCGTAAACACAGTAGGACCTCTCTGTTTTCCAGAAGAGCTACTGTAGTTCTGAGGGGTGAGACTGGGAAGTCACGTTTCAGATCCCCCTCACTGTAGTATGGACCCAGATATGGTCAGTCAAACGCTGAGGTCTGTTTTACTTCACCTGGTCCTTGTGTACTTTTTGAGTATGATCCTGTCCAGCCTGGATGAGCTGGTCATCCCCTTGGTCCTCTAGGACTAGCTAGCTGGATGAACCAAAGACAGTTGTGTTTGTTTCTCTCTCAAACACCCACGGAAAACTCATAGCTCATGGCAAGCCCAGAGTTGACACAACTTTTTTCAGGCAGGAATTTGGAAGAATTTGTATGTTTTACCACACTGGCTTATATCTGGTAGCTCCACACACATTCTCAGCACACATGCTGGATGACTGTGGCCTGCAAGGGCAGAAAAGCTAACACTTGCAGTAGACATCAGACAGCCTCTTGGTGAAATGTCTGAGCTGTTGGAGCTTAAATCCTCATATCCTGCAAACATGGACCTACTGTGCATACACAGACCATCTGTAGGGTAGTGTAGACACACCCCCAAAGCTTTGGATTTGTTGCATGTGCTCTGCAAAGGGCACATTCTTAACTTCCTAGCAATGTTTGCAGTATTTAGCTGTGATGGTCTAGGGATACAGGCAGCAAAGACCATAGGTAGAGATAGCACACTGTACTAGATTAGCTGTGAGGCACTTATCACATCAGACATCCATGAAGCAAATCATATGCCTTCATGTGTGTGCTTAGGACCATTTCATTTTCCAGCATGTATGAGACATATAAAATACATATAGATTTTAAAATCTACTTCAACAAAATTTCTGGGCAAAAAGAAGGAATAATGTCTGGGGATAGGAAGATATGGTTCTAAAGGATACGTGTGTAGATGCTCTGGAAATTGCTTTGTGTTTTGTGATTTGTTGTTGTTGTTGTTGTTGTTGTTTTTGTTTTGTTTTGTTTTTCCGTTCCCCTCCAGTTGTCAAACATCTCAACTGGAATAGCAGGTCTTTCTAGGGAGGGATTTGTCATGTTGTTTGTCAGAGCTTTTGATCCAAATTAGTTCCTTACATGAATAGCTGTATCAAAGATAAATTCAGTTTTGGAAATTTGGCAACCAAAAATTCAAATACTTAATTCATTTTAATTTACAGGTTGGCTGCCATTGAGGCAGTAGATCTCATCTTGCCTCTTCATTTTAAAGTCCTGGAATTGCAGCAGCTGAGTGCATAGGAGCAAGCACTTCTCTGGGCCTGTTCCTTGTCTGGATTGCTCACAGCCCTAGTGATGGGCAGGTGGATTGCATATATCTTTTACTTATTATGGGCATGTTACATGCAGTAATTCGTAGAAAATGACTTCTTTTGCAGAGCTGGAGTGGTTTCAGTAAACTCCTGCTGAAGAATGGGTAGTGCTTGCCATTTCTGCCTGGTTTCCCAGTAGCTCACTAAGAGCACTGTTGGAGGCTCTGTGACAGGTTATTCAGAAGCTGAAGAAGCATTACTGATTTGGATTTTAAGTAGATGTTTTAGTACTTGCAGATATCCAGGTGAAAAATGGTCATCCTCGTAGTACCATGGAAGCTCTAGGCTCAGAGTTTCTGACTTCGGCATCTTTGGAAGTTTGTAGAGGTCTTTGGATGTCCAGGCTCCCTGGTCAATAGTGAAGGATTCCTGGACTGCCTGTATCTCCACAGCAATAGCTTCTGGGATGAATGATCTGTCTCATTTGAGACAGATCCACAGGATTGCCATTCAGCAGGAAATTTCAAAAATTCTAAGTTTTGTTCTAGTAAATAAATTGAGAAGTGAGCTGCAAAAGTTGGCTGTTACTGGGAAATGAGCTATAATGTTGCCAGACTCTAAGTTTTCAGCAGTTTCTGTTGCTTGCTTTAGGCTGTTGAAAGTTGCAAGGCATCTATCAGAGGGCAAGTGAAGTGGTGAACTGTGTAATTCATGAACCTAGAAAGTAACAGAAGAGACCTCTACTGAATGGCAGATGTTTTTGTTATGCCAGCAGAGGCATCTGTGAAATACTCCAAACTAGTGTAAGTTTATGGATTTTGCACTCTTATACCTAAAAAGATCTTCTGAGCTCATTTTATTCTCTGTTTTTATGGGTGGGTTCCTCAGTGCAGTCTGTAGCTCTGCTGACTACTTCTTGTCTGACCACAGACAGCTTTTTTAAAGCCAGGAGATGTGAAACATCTTTTGTTTCACTGAAAGCATCCAACATCTCATGATAAGATCATTGAACTGCAGCAGCGGCAAATTTGGCTGAGGCAACCTGAGATCCGTAGTAACTATTTCTGAGAACTCCTGGAGGCTGAGTAAGCCCTGACAGATGGACAAACATGATGTCTATCTTCAAAAAATATAAGAGCAGACCAGCCATTTTAACTTTGTTTTTGACAATAGTCAGTAAACAGAATGTTATTGTGACTTTAGGAAGATCTCTGACACTGTCATATCATATTCTCTTAATAGTATCAGAAAGAAACCTGAATTAGCTGAAACTACTGCAAAGTGAAAGCAGAACTGCAGAGAGTGCCGCATTGAGAGAAAGCTTCTCGGTCATTCATTGTCATACCAGGGGACCGTGCAGAGTAAATTTCTTCAGTGATTTGATACTGTTCAGTATCTTCATTAATGGCTTGAATGAAAGAATGAGAGTATACTTTTCAGGTACAGAAATCACACTGAAGGATAGAATTAGAAATCCCAACTACCCTGACAAACTAGGGAGAAGTCCCAGAAAATATATAATGAAGCTTAATGTAAAAATTGCGGTGCTTCTAAAACTTAAAGAAAGTGTTCAATATTATGGTAGGAATATTCGTTTGAATAAACGCAGGATGGAGCAAGGTGTTGGACTGAACAAAGGGAAGATGGGGAAAACTGATGTACAAAAAGACCTCAGGATCTAGCGACTTGCATACTGAACATGAGTCAGCAATGCTCTGCAGTTGTGAACAAGATGCAGATTATAGGGAGATATATAACAGAAAAGAATATGGTCTGAGACATTAAAAGTTACAGAAATCATAAAGTTCAGAATATTTAGAAATCAGAAATTCAAACTTTCTTTCTTTTTCTTTTTTTTTTTTTTTTTAACAGCTTCCAATATAATAAAAATAATTTCATTTTCAGAAAACATTGGCTCAGCACATTCAGGTGTTGCCATTAAACCTCTAATGTTAGCATAGTCACCCATGGGCACACACATTTGCAGGACGAAGCACTGTTGTGACTTTATAGCTGCATAGTTTTTAATCTTGCAGCCAAGTTCTCATGCAAGAGAATCAAACCTCACTTTGTGTGTAGGGCTTACTCAACACAATAAATGTTACAGCAAACACCAGGCATTTTTGGCCTCCCCAATGGTGAATGTGGTAGACCACTGCAAATGTGACCTGCCCAGGTGAAGTTCAGCTTTTCAAATGGGGCACTGAGGAGCATACTTGGAGCAAGTCAGACAATACGCTTTGAGAGAAACACAAACTGTGTATAGGCAACAACAGCAAATATTTGAAGACAGAGGACACAATTTGTTCTTGGTGTGACTCTGTCGGCTTCAAGGTTCAGTCTGGTGTGTTCTGGCTCAGAGGAAAGGCTGGATATAAACAGGATCCTTCACTGGAGCAGGGACCCTCTGCTAATTGTTTACTCTTTCCTTGCAGAGTCTCTTTGGGAGCATCAGCAGGTTTTTCCATGGTAATAAAAATATTAAATTATGGTCTCCTGTGATTTTCTAGAATATTGCACTCTTTTGTATATGACACACTGTTCAAAATCTTATCTTCGGTTACTCAAACACAAAGAGTCTAGGGAATAAGAGGATTATTATCAGAAAGATTACACTATGCCTACCTTCATATTCTTTTTTTTTCTTGAATGTGTTAGACATACTTTTATAAGCATAGTTAGGAAGTTTATTCCAAAGCATTTGCACTTACCTTCATATGAATATCTTGAATGTTTTAGATTATTATACACTATATTAATGAATATTTTAAAAATATTATGAAAAATAATTGAAAATAAGTAGAAAAAATACGTAAACCACTAGGCAAAAAGCATGGAAAACAATAAAATCTGTTAACTTCACAGCACCCTCTGGTCCATACAGGTTCTACATCTACCAGCTAGAGAAAACAGCAAAGTCTTATTGAGACACCAGGTATTCACTTAATGGAAAAATAGAAAGTCCTGCATTTTATTTCTATTGTAGGTTCTTTGCAGAAGTTTAAATGTCTTCTTCATTTGGTAATTCATTGACTCAATCATACAATTTGAGGTCTTCTGAGCTTGTGAGTATTTGAACTCAAAGAACCTCCAGAACACGTCTGAAGAACATATTAAGTCACTGAACGCCCATAGAGATTCTCTACTCTATTAGAAAGATAAATTTCTTATTCCAGTTAATCACCCCTATCTTCCAGCACAGTTTCTGTCTACTGCTTGCTTAAATTTCACCAAAGAATAATGTTTGATAGTATTTCACAATTCTTTTCCACGATTAGTTCTTTACTTCTGACTGATCTTTCTGAAATGAAACTGCAACCAGGACATTCCTCATATGTATTACGGATAGAGTTTTTGCTATTTTCTCTGCATGAAATTATTTGTTCTAGTGGGTTTGGGTACTTAAGGCTGGTTATACCTGTGTACATTTTAGATCTTGTTACTTCAAAAGAGCAGTTCTGAATATAGCAAAAAATATTCTATTAAGTCTTCAAGCTTTATTATCAGTATCTTTTTCATGCTTTTAACAAACAATTGCTTTTCAATGCAGTGCAGTCAAATTTTTTTTTTTTGCTTTAAGAGCTAAGTTTGAAACCACTTGAAAAATTAAATGCAAATATTTCTAAATTTGTAATAAAAAAGAAAGGTTATACTTTTGCTGAATTATTGTATGATTTTAAAGCTTTATTTAGCGTATCTGCCAAGACATGTATACTAGAAGTCAAATATAATTCCCAAAGGAAAGTTGATTTCCCAGGGTTGTCACAAACATTTATATTTACGAAGGGAAATGTGCTAAGACCAAAGCTATCCACAGAGTGTGAATTAAATCCATACATTTCAAACTTTTTGTGTGATTGTATTGACATTCTGTTTCACATTATAAGGAGGACTAAGAATATTTGCCCTGGAAAATTGCCTCCGAGGACTTTGTTTTTGTGAAAGCAAAGGCATTGCTGGGGTTGAATCAGCATCCTATTGAAGAGCAGAAGTAATATTACATGAGTCATTCAAGATGAATTGCTGTGGTGTTAGATACAAATTCTTGGTTCTTATTGTTAAGAAACTATACTTGCATCCATCATGCTTTGAAAGTAATTGCTTACTTCATGTAGCTATTAATGCTAATTACATCACAGGAGCTAACGTGACAGGCTATTTGTGATCCTTGAAGGTATGAAGTAGCAAGTTCAATATGTTGGCTGGTAACATTTTTCTGAAATACTTGACAAAGCCACCAATTCCTGATTCGCCTTCATAATTCCGCAGCTAACTTAGATAGCATTTTATTTCTTGATATTGTGGCCTGACCTTTGGTGGATGAAGTCTGTTTGAGTGTCAGGTAAGGAACAGTGGATAGAGCATTCTCATAGAAAGCCTGTATTATGCAACTCCTTTATTATGTTTGATTATTAGTAAGTTTTGTTTTGTTCTCACTTTTATAGACACAGTAGATCTCAAAGGTTGTAAGAAAAGGTCCAGAACCTGTGGTCCTGTTCTCAAAACTGAAAGCAAAATTCCATAAAAGGATTAGGCAGATTCCACGATTTTCCTATTTTCAACAAGGCTTTTAGATAGAAAAATGCTTGGAGTGTGAAGGTTTACAATGACTGATTTGTTTGCCACAAACCCTGTACATTCTGTGGAATCCTTTTTCTCCCTCTCTTTGAGCCAGTCACAGTGTGCCTTAGCAGGGCTGACTTGAAGATTGGTGTTTCAGAGCACATGGGAATCTTTATTGCCCTGAACTGCAGAGGCTGAGTGCTCTACATATAACTTGAAGAGATGGCACTTCTGGATGTAAGGTTCTCATACAAATATGCCAGACATAGGAGAGAGATTTAGAAACACAATATTAGTAATGCCAGTGTGAATAATACCTGTGACTGTACAAAGTAATGCTAGGAAATAATCAGTATGTGAAAAAGATAAGGTAGCCCATCAAAGTGAATGCAGTCCAAGCTAACTGACTGCTCCAACTCTCTAAATATCAGAGAGATTCAAATCCTTATTAAGGAGATTAAAGGCCTTGTGGGAAATAAACATGGGTCTCAAGCCTGGATGCGTTCTTTCTTGGCAACCCATGTGATTACTGATAGCAAATTTTCAAAGCCCTCTGATGGCAGGACTATATGACTGCACTCCAGATCATCTAAAACATGATGGAAAACAAAAGAATGTGACTGAAAAATAAATTTCCACAGTGATGCTATTTGCATCTATAGACATGTTTATTTTTCATATTTATTCAATTGAACATGTGTATATTTATATGTATGTATATTTAAAAACTCATTTAAAAATTCTTTATTGAAATAGCTTGGAATAAAAAATGCAGTTTGACTTCTTAAGTTTAAACAACCAAAGTAGGGTGGTTCATCTAGAGAAAATGCATGTAGTTCATTTGATCTAAAACAAATGATCTGAGACCACAGACTGCTTGCTGAAACATATGTTGTATCATTATTGTAGTAACAGTTGATTGAGTACAGTTGATCCATTAAAGTTTGAAACAGTGGGTTCAATTCTACAAGTGTACAAAGACTTTTTTTTTTTTTCCTGAAAAAGCAATTAGTTATGGAATTGGTTATTTGCTTTGGTGCACATGTAAAGTATTTTATCTTTCCCCCAAAATCTTACAGCAGCTCATTTCATTGTATGGTAAGCATGATTGTATGCTCCTTGCACTCTTCTGTGCTGTCCAGCTGACTCAGGTGACGTGTGTAAAATGGGAAAATATTGGAGTAATGAAAGATCCTTTACCTGTATTATATACCCTTTAAAGCATCATATGTCCGAAAAGTTCCCTTTGTACAACAGATCTACACAAATTGAAAAAGAAAAGCCGAACTCAGCCTTATTGAGCAGGCACTTCAAGTGCCCCTGAAACATGCCTTGGGCTAAGAAACCCAGGGGCAACTCAACATTAGCTCCCTGAAATTGAGCAGAACCTCTGAAGGCCTTTGAAGTGTCCGTACCAAAATCAAATCTGGTGTGTTGGTGCTGCCACCACACGTGGTGAACTGTGAAAATGCTCAGTTGGAGGTTCACACTGTACCCTCCCAATTAAAAAGTAAAATCTCCAGAAGTTGCGGATTAGTGGTGCAAAGCTAAGGGGTTTGCCATGGTCTGGTGTACTGCAAAGGGATTCGGTGTGCAGTGTCTCTTAATGCTGAACATGGAAAACTGTTCCAACAAGTGAGCTGTGAGAACTGTTGAAGAAGGGATTGCATATCCAGCTGCTACTGCTTTTTTAGGTATTAATTTGTCATGCATCATTTCCTATTATTTCATGTCATGACATATTCTATTAAGTTATTTTAGGATATAGGCTGTGACTGCAGCTGGCACCATATGTCACGTTATATCAGATCAGGTAGCAGCATAAGGTAAGTGCTTGGTTTGAGCTTCTAATCTTTTTTCAGCAAACTGAACAGTTAGGGCCATTCAGGTGAGTAAAATGAAGAGGGTGAGAAATGAACAAACCACCCTTGGCTTACTGAAAGGGTAACTCAACAGCCTTTGAGGGCTGGATTTTCCCCTGGGTATCCTTGCTACATCCCAGCACTCTCACCATGTCCCTGTGGAGCCTTTGGGCTTTTCCCAGTTTGAGTGTAACTCTGCCTTTCCCCCAGGCTGAAGCCTGGTTTTGTTTTACTGGGGGTCCTCTTGCTTAAGAGAAGTCAGGTTGTGTTTTGAGCTTTGGAGGCTGAAAACTCAACGCGGTCCCTTCCTCTGCCCCACTGCTGGGCAGTACAATTCATTTAGATGGGTTCAGTGATTTTTGGCACCCATGTCTGGGGGCTTGAGCTTGCTCAGAAACCTGGGGCATGAGGAGATAGGCATCCATCCCTCACTCAGATCCTGGTTAGGGAATGACAAAGGGGTGAACTTGGGCTTTTGTTCCCTGATACCAGGCCATTATCCCTGATTTTGTCCGAAGATGACCTAATGACTAATACAGGCACAATGCGGGAAATGGATTTGGAACTTCACTTTGGCCCCTTCACAGGTCAGGCTCCCTCCTGCCTGAATACTTTGTTCTCCCTGACTTTTGCATTCCTGTCTGCACAACTGCCTGCTTTCAGGGGCTTGCTGAGCAAATACGTCTTCCTTTTTGATTTCTCCTCCTGAGAAGGATATCCAGATCAAATGAGTAACAAATAACCTGCCCGTTCTATCTGTGCAAGAAAACTGGAGTATTCCCGCAATCCCTCTGCCCCTTCCTTTTTGCACAGAGGTCTGGTCTTTTTTTAGACTGCAGCAAGCCTTTGTGAAGGCTCCAGCTCAATGTTTACCAAAGACCAAAACAGTAATCTGAGAAATGATGCAGCAGGGTTGGTGTTGCCGCTTCTTAGCTGTTCATGGCAAACTCAGTGGTGCAGCCTCTTGCCTTTTTCCCCTCTGCAGCCCCGACGTGTCAAACCCAGCTGAAGTGAGAACTGTCAGACTGTTGTCCTGGCTGATTCATTTCTGCTCATGCAAAACGGCTGAAGGAGAGACAGCCTCTGAGCAAGTGGTTTGCTTTATTAATTGCCTGATAAAACATGCTCTGGGTTTCAGCTGCAGTTAAACGTTTCTAGCAAGACGCCTCAACTCATGCACTTTTCAGAATGTGTCTCCACGCAGGTCTCTGGAGATCAGGCACAAGGCATGTCGCTGACTTCATCATCCATGCCGTATGTGAGGTGTTTTGTTCGCAGACAATGACGTGGATCTGCCAATGGCTCTCCAGATACCAGCAAAAGACCTTTTGTTTTCAAGCTGCATCAGTCACAACTCTCAGCGCTGACATTTTCATTCCTGTGTATTCAGAGGCTACGAATAAATGTAGGCTGAACATCAGAAGCAAAGAGGCCCTTTAGCAGCCTTCCAGTAAGAACGATGGGAGCGAGCTAATTACCTTTGAGATGGATCAGTGCAGGAAAAGGATTGGATAGTGTGGGTACCTGTGATGGCTGAGGTTTTCATCACTGTTCCCCATGTGTTTTCTTCCAGTGCTGTGTTTTCTGTTTAGAGGAGAAAACAGATTCTCTTCCATTCCCATTTTTTTTTTCAAATTATTAGTGCCTTATGAGTGCTCACTGCAAGTTTAAGTTGTTCTGTGCTAGCCTCCTCCTGTCCTTAGCTCTCACCTAAGTATGCTGATGCTTCATATTTAGATTAATCTGCCCAGCTGGGCTCAGATGCCACTTCCATTTATACTGGCTAAGGCACTCTCAAGAGCTAATGGTTCACTAATGCTGTCCTACAATTCCCTCTGTGAGTCCAGAAAGACAAGCAAGTTCCCAAACCATCCTTGGTGAAAATATCAGAGTAGCTCGGCATAATGTAGCATCAAGAACCACAGGAGATGTCTGCGAATTTAAAAAGGTAACATCTATAAGCAGAGTACCAGCAAAGGCCCATTAAATTGATCGTGACTTTGCAGTGTTATTAAAAATCACTTGGACAAGGCTAATCCATCTGTGCTGATGCAAGGTAACTATTCCTGTGAGTTAATGATGTGTTAAAGAACATGCAGCACTTTCGTCTTCTAAGAACATAGGAATATTTTGTTCAGACAAAAGGGCTGTCTAGTCCTGTACTCCATCTTTGACAGCAACCAGCAGTGTTTACGTAGGACAAAGATAAAGAGGGACACTGGCCTTGCCCCAGGGGTAAAACCACTAGTAGTATTTTAGGAAGAGTGGACATCTCTGATGAGGACTTATCTCTGGGTGAGCCAAGGAGAGAAACAGCTGAGCTGAGTTCCAGCAACAAAACAGAGACTTTATTCAGGTTAATGGAAAACGTGGATTTCCATGGGGCTGGGATTTCAGAACAAATTTTCACCCTTTGAATTTTTCACAGAAGACATGTCTGTTTGTGTTAATTCTCTCAGAATCAAAAGCTATTTAATTTTATCCCTCTGGGCTCTACTCTCCTATTAAGAAAATCGCCAGTACCACTGGTGCCAGGACTATCAAGGTCTATAGGCTCAGGCTGTCTCTGTATAAAAACAGCGTGTTTTTCTTGCAGTCTGAGAATGCAAGTGCCGTTCGTTTAGCTTATGAACCAGTGCTGTACCTCTGAAACAAAGGTCAAAATATAACTTCGTGTGTATGCACTTAACCTTTAAGACAGCAAGGGTTCAATGATGCCTGCTTGTACACAAGTGTCCAAGTACTGGGGCACTGTCAGGAAGAACCGGGGAAGCTGGATTTCTGGTGGGCATGGACCATTTTCCTGAGATGAGGAGGAGGTAGAGAGGCTGTGAGAGAACATCCCAGCCTGCTGCAGCGACTAGTATGGAAACAAGGAGAAACAGTGCTGGAACCTACCAGGCTCTGTTTCCCTTGTTTTACTGTTTTTCACTGGAGTGGCAGGTCCAGAAATCCTACCAGGTGTTTCAAGGCGAAACCTGAGACAAAACTGAAAACCAGTCATTCTTGTGCTTCACTTTACTGTTTGTTTCATCACAGCAGCTGTGTGAGACTTGATTCCTGAGACTCAGTTTTCCTGGGAATGTCTCTTAACTATTTTCAGGATCCAGGCTGTGAAGAGTATCCAGTAAACTCTCTAGTACAGGTTAAGGGACCTTGTTTAATGTAAGCAACATTATATTCAATGGTGTTATGAACTGCTTTCTATAGTATAATTTTGCCTGGATTAACATTTTTAATGAAGTCCGTGGCTTCTTCTGAAATACGTGCCTCTCTACAGCACCTAACTCTAGCCCTAGATCAGAATCAGGCTTTTGGCCCAACTTCTGCAGTGACTGAAACATACATTTAAGGTTAAAATATGAATCAGTCTTTTCATATCAAAATCCTCTCCTGTAGAGTGGTGACGGACTGCATTCACAGTGCACGGGATGGCTTATTTAATGTATGTTCACATTGTGGGTAGGCTGTTCGGTTCTACCATCCTCTACCTTTTGCAGACAGTAAAAGTGTAAGTTACTAGTGAGGATGAAAAACGAATGAGCACATCAAAGAGATGATATATCCAACTCAGCTGACAAATGAAAGGATTCTACAGCTCTGCAGTACAACACACACTGATATGAAGGAACAAAATATATATGTTCAGTAATTTATATTATCATCTTCATGCCCAATACCTGGAAGATCAATATCGCAGCAGGCTGAAATATGAACAAAGACAATTTCTTTTTTATACCACTGAACAAAAACTTTGTCTTTTACCATCTGTATGTCAAAACTAAATTAGCTGCTCCTGTGAAAAGGAGTGATTCAGAAGCAATTACTAGTTTTTTTGTGGTTTTCCTAGTTAGATTAAGGATACTTGGGCCTATCAGAGAAGGCAGTTGTACTTTTATCTAGCTGTGAAAAAGGTCTTTGGATGCGTTTTTTTTCCTTTGGGCATTTCGGAACCATCAGTGATTAATGAGGGTCATGCTTTCAGACAATGTCTTTAATAATGTTACATATCAGAGAGATCTTAAAGTAACTGCATGCTGAAAGGAAGAAGTGGAGAATGGTTCATTACAGGTTGCTACACAAGTGTTCTTGAGGAAGGGAGCAGGTAATGATCTTCCAGCACAAAGGCAGTCGCAGAGCTCTCGTTATAATTTTCAGAGCTTTTGTAAAGTTCTTACAGTGCCTGTCACGAGCATAAGCAAGAAACAAGCTTTGGCTACCTTGTAAACTGAAATATATAATGTGATAATTTCCTGTTGGCATAGACTGATAAATTAGTTTTCCACTATTGCTTAAATAGCAAAACACAACAAAACAAAAATCTATTTTGAAGAAAGAAGATAAATGTCTTGTGTTGGAATAAAAGACCTTTAACCTTGTTTTGTCTTCTATGACTTCCATAAATAAATGTTAATTGTTAATACAAATAGTAGGCAGCATTGTAGTCTAAATGCATATTTGTAGTTAAAATTGAGACTCTCAAATCAAACTGCATGCTGCACTCCGAGTAATTTTGAAACTAGAGAATGTTTCTGAATAAAGAGCATCACATTAGCCTCATATATTCAGAATTCAAATCCTAGAATTGCCTAAAACTGCAATTTGGAGCCCAAGAGAGATATTGAAACAGTTGCAGGTCCAGGTTATCACTGAAAGTGATAGGCAGGTGAGACGGAATTTGAATATTGCAGTTGAGGAGGAAATGCTGTATGGAAAAAAATGGCTATATTTCTGTGGACCAGCCTTCAGCTTAGAAGCACTGAGTCTGCCTCTGGTTTGAAGAAGTCTAAGGAGCTGTGTTTTATACTCTGAAGCATAAGGTTTTTTACAGCCGTTGGTTAAAACTTACTAACAGTCTTGGGCCACATGCAGCCCCTGGATAGACCAAATACACACACAACTCTGACTTCAGCAGGAATTTCATGCTTTTTCCCCAAGAAAGACTTAGAGTTGGTATTTAATATTCCTTCTGACATTTTAGACACTCCTTTCCTGTAGGAGTAAGAGGATTCACGCATCAGAGAGAATTCCCAGCCCCAGCGTGCTCCAGTGACCGCTGCCTGCCGAGTTTGTTCCCTGATAGCCAGGGAGAAATCCACCTTCATAGAGTAGGTAGATTTAATTTTCCAAAATAAAATCTTACAGATTCAGATGTGAGTAGAAATGAAGAGGTATTTATTATTGATGTCTTTTATTAAATATTTATGGAGAGCCATAACTTTGCCTGGTATTTTAAGTATAGTATTTAGAGATTTATTTCTTTCACCTCTTTTGGATTTCTAACACAGACGTACTTTCACAGACTTTGAATTAGCTGTCGTGGCTCCATGCTAGCATCAATACCATTTCTCCAGAGAAAGCTTTGGGCTGTGATTCAGCTGGACATTTATGTCCTTTGGTAGCACGATGTGTTGTTCTGATGAGAGATAATGAGCCTCTGGATACTGCATGTTTCCAGTTGCGCTAGGTCAAGGATTTCTAAAGATACAGTTCTCCATATCTTCCTTTCCCAAACAAACTTGATGATAACACCAAGTAACAAAAAACAGTGCAGCAGAGAGTTTCAAATTCTTGCAAGCAGTCTCTCTCTCTTTTTTTTTTTTTTTAAATTTTCCTACACAATTCTTTAATCTAGATGGCCAGTACACTCTGTGAAGTCTGGGAAACACTCAGTTCTCCAGATATAGGTGTCTGCTTTAGGGTGAGCTTACCTACTTTTGAGGGTCCAGCTGCCTTGATTAGGTCTCCATGGACTGTAACAGGAGCTTATGCACCCAGGTTATGTTTTGAAACTATACACTGTAAGCCAAATCCCACCCAAAGTGCTCAATGTTGTCTTTCAGGACTGGATTTGGGTGCCCACACATAGGTGTCAGATGTCACTTGAAATGCCCCTGGGGATCCCACCTGGCACCTAGGGGCCACTCCAGAAAGGTGAAAGACTCTCAGAGGTCCTATTCCATATCACTCAGCCTTTGGTTTTATTGCACTAGGTACCTGCATTCGGATACATGAATTCTGCTTTTAAATCCCGTGTTGATTATGTTGCTCTAGCAAAATAGCTCCTTGAGGTAGATGCTATTCTTCAGTCACTCAAGACAGAATAAATATGTAACCTATATTGGGCAACCTTTTCATGATAAATACCTTACTACTGATTTTTTGCAAGCTTTCTTCTGGCTTATTTTTAATAATATATGCACTTTGAATATGTTCCTGCCTTTTTTGTTTGGTGTTTTTCTTGGCTTTATCCACGTTGTTGTTGCTATTTGTTCTGTAATAAATAACAGGAATATATTTCTAAAATTAAGTTTATTTTATTTTATTTTATTTTATTTTATTTTATTTTATTTTATTTTATTTTATTTTATTTTTTATGTTATTTTTTATAACTGTTTATTTTTGAAATGTGTTTGGGTTTACTGCCGATGTTATTATATGTTTACTTAGCATGATACATTTAATTCCACTAGTAACTACTCTCCTGCAAGATGAGCTAATTCTGCATAAATGAGTGTATAATTACAGAGTCCTTTCAAAAATAGTGAAAACTCCTTCGCTTTCAAAAAATGTATTAAGTGGTGCTGATTTCTTACATTTTATGCACAAAGTTGAATTGATCTATATGCATTTATTGCTTCAAGGCAGCAAAATGGACA
Organism: Pampusana beccarii; assembly: GCA_013399365.1. Lineage (NCBI taxonomy): Eukaryota > Metazoa > Chordata > Aves > Columbiformes > Columbidae > Pampusana > Pampusana beccarii. Next base: position 614,342 of record VWYH01007692.1, read on the forward strand.
GAAAGCTATTGCAGTCATTTAGTGAAATGAGGGAACATCACAGTTCATTTTAGGCCTGATATAGAACAGTTTGAAAGTTTTTTGAGTAAGGATAATTTCACTCGTTTCTCAGGAAATTTTCCTAAGCACAAGGAGGTAAATTTTTATTATGGCTGCATTTTATTGAGTTTTTCATGAGATGAGAAAACTTAATGTATTGCCTCAAGATCTGAGAACTGTCCTCCTAGTTACGATTTTCATACACATGATTATCTTCTCTCTATCTAAATGATCATTTAGGTGATTGAAGCAAATTTTGCTGATGGGTTGGTATTTGTTGGACTATTTTTGTTAACATATAAACCAAGCCACTGCCACTGTGATGATCAGCTTTATGTGTTACCTGTTGATTCACTCAGCCTAAAGCTCATACTGAAGCTGTAGTTTTTTTCATGGGACCTGAGAAGACATTTTGAAGAACACCAGAGCTGACAGACTGCCTGGTCTGTAGATGTGAGGCTGTTAACTTCAGTCACAAGAGAATTAATTCCCAAATACGAGAGGCACAATATCTGCTTGTGTTTGTGGATTTGCTTCTGCTTCCATGAATGGTGAAGATTTGCTAGAGTCATATTCAACTTTCTTGCAATGCTGATGACAATCTAAGGCTGAATTTGAAGTCCTGTGGTATTTTCCTCAAAGTTGACAGAACAAATTTCTTCAGGAACAATTTCTCCTATACATTGAAATAAAACTAATTTCCTTTAGTTGAAGAGAAGATATCTCATAATTAAAAATATTGCTACTTCTTTAATGATCTAATTAGTTTTACCTGACAGGGTCAGCTTCATTGATTTCAATTAAAAAGAAAAAGACCTGTCAAGTGACCTACTTCTTAATGTATTCATGAAGATCAAGGTTGGAGCAGCAAGATGTTTTAATGAACACAATCCCTGTTTGCTAAAAGTAAAGCTATTACTGATTTCTTATTGATCTGAAAAAGAAAGGACAAACTAGGTTAGAGGAGATTTCATGTTTTGTCATTAAAAATCAATGAAACCAAGACTGACCTGCTTTCTCCCTCTTGTGTTTACACTTGAAACAGATTAGATCATTAGGGGAATACTAATAGTCTAATTATTTAGACCATTCCTAATTCAAATTGTAGAAGTGGATGAACTTGCTGAACTATAAATAATAAAATGCCTTTAACTGCATAACAGGATCTGGGCAAATGGTGTGCTGGGAGTTAGACTATGACCACAGAAGAGTATTATTAATTTATGTCATCACTTCGCAAATACCATGTAAGAGTAGGTTGAATGGAAACACCAGAGTTCAGAAGAAAAAAAGCTTTCAGATCAGACTTTAGTCCTCTCCTTGAACATGTATAAGCCACTAAAAATTATTCTGATAATCGGGGAAGGCATACTTCTGATGATGTTGCGTGTTGTACATCACAGCTTGTGAACTGGTTGTCTAAAGGCCATTTCCAAGGCCCATAAAGCAAAGACCACACATTGCTCAGCCAGATATTGCACTATGGAATATTGTGGTGATGTTTATGTCTATATAGTTAAATAAAAGTGGTAGAAGGAGTGACCCTGAGCGCTGGACCCCTATGTGACTCTCATCCCTCACCCTAGCTCTGCTTTGGACCACTCCAGCTGGCTCTTTCTAAGACCAGATTTCTGTAGGTGTTGGCAATATGGCTGTGAGCTGGCCAATGACATTTGCTCTTGGTGCCAGGGATTGTTCCTCAACCTTTTTTTTTTGGTTGGCAGTACATACACGACCACTGGGACTTAATTGGCCCAGCCCTACTAAACCTCTCTCAGACATATCATGTTCTTGCTTCACTGTCAGTAAAGTGCTTTCCCTAGCAATGATGAATTTTTGTGAATAAGAAACTTTTGGGCTAGTCTTATAGGCTGTTAAAGGAGATCAGCTCAACTGCTCTTGGGATCTGCCTGACCTTTCTGGCTTCTTTGACCTAGAGGCTGTTTGCCTCGGTGATCTCAGTGCACTATTACATAATAAAGAATGGCATGTTACTTTGTGTTTGTAATTTTCTAGCCTTTAAGTACGTTGTTTTCTATTTTCACCTTGAGCTTTTGTGTAGAAGTCCCCTAGCACAGCACTACCATTAGCCTTAGCCAGGAGGCTTGTCTTGTCCTACATTGAAGGGCCAAGGGACATGGCCCACTACTGTATTGCTTTATGAAGTATAGAAACAGGTTTTATTTTTTCTAGTTAATGCCTGCAGCTTAACACAAGCTTAAAACAATAATGACTCACCTTTCATCTTTAGGCAGACAACCCATCAGGTTTGTAATGACTGGTGTGCAGGTGAAATCTAACCTACTCTTGCTGATGGATGCTATCATGTTTTCCACCATTTATATTCACATCTATAAAACACGACCTTTTGTTGGGCTATCTCCTTTAGACTTTAGATGTCACTTTATATGTCCCTGATGGTTTTAGACATTTTGTTAAGTAAGTCTTATCTATGTCCATTTCAGTTCAGCTGCAAAATCCCCAAGTAAGCTTTTAATAAAAATAGTATTTCTTCATACGACTTCTTCAGAAGCCTATTCAGTCAATAATTTGATTACAGAGCCTTCACACCCTTTTTGTAACATTGCCACAGTCAGGATTAGACTGACAACTTGGTAATTATAAAGCTGAAGTTTTTGGGTCACTTATTATTGGATCAAGTTTGATAAACTCAGCTTTGCGGAAGCACAATAAAGTGGTCAATGAAAGAGAACATTTTTGTTCTACAATGAATTTTTACACCAAAATTCAAGTGACAAGTCACAGCCTGTTAAATTATTATTATTATTATTATTATTATTATTATTATTATTTCCATGAACTTACGTGCATGGCTGCAATGTCAGATACAAAATAGGCTAGACAGATGTCCTGCTCTGCATTTTTTGAAATATGAGATGTAGTTAGGTTACTTTCCTAGCAGTCTTCTGGGAAAACAGTGCATCTTAAAGCCAGATGGTTAGTATCATTTGTCAGGTATCTTGAGTTTCTGCCTAAATAAGTGCAGAAAATCCCTTCACAGAACAAAGCCTAGCATTCAAAACACACAGGCTGTAGTTTCTACGATAAGACAGTTATATATCAATGGATGTTATGAATATCATGCTGGTGCAACAATACCACATAACTCAGGGTGTATTTGTTTGGTGTAGGTGTTTAGTAACCGTGGATGATTTCCCATATGAAGTACTAGAAACAAAGCTGTCTCACTCCTTGCATGGGAACACTGGAGAACTCACAAGGAACTTGTAAAAAAAGAATAGGAACCATTACTTGCAGAAGAAAAGGAGCAATTAGTTGCAAATAACAAGAGACAATGCTAGTAGTCTACTTAGTAGTACAATAAAACATACAAATGGTACAATAATTGACCGCAGAGAAAAATGTCTTCTGCAACTATTGCTCTAGACGCGTCCTTCTCCATTCCTTGTGAGGCGCAAAGGATGTTATATTTATCCTTGGGAAGAAAGATTGTAAGTGTTTTTGAATTTTTTGACTTGCTGTTCTCCAATGTGCCATTCTCCAGTTTGCTGTTTGCCTGATAATGACCTAGTTCAAGACAACAGCCTTCTTCTCAAAGTGCATTTGATTTCACATTTAAAGTTCACATGCTAAGTTCCTTCTGGGACTTCAAGTCTTAAAATTAATCCCTTGTGAAAGTTTTTTTAAGAATTCTGGGCATATTTTGTTAGCACAACAAATTACTTCAAAAAAGCACCTGGACAACATTCTTAGTCATATGGTTTAGTTTTAGGTAGACCTACGAGGATCAGAGAGTTGGACTAGATGATCCTTATGGGTCCCTTCCAACTTGACATATTCTATGATTCTATGAAATGAATACTACAATACTATACACTTTGTGATCATACGTTGTTATTTTGCTGTGATTTAAATAGCTGCTCCATTTGGGACTTCATAAGGGTCTTAAATGTGTACACGAATATACACCATATTGAATTAAATACAAGGTAGTCATCTCATTCGCATAGAAGTCTTTGAAAATTCCCTCCGCAATGTTTAATATTTGTTTGGTGCCCCATATGTGACGCTATAGGGTCACACATGTGGAATCCAGGGTTAGAAGTTTGCTTGCCTTCCTCATGTGAAAAGGTAGTGCAAATACAGTGTAAAGCAAAAAAGGAAAAAAAAAACNGATGAGAGAAAAGGCACTAAAATTGCTTCACATGTTGGCCCTCGTACAGTGGTCTGTCATCCTGCTACTGTTATGGTCCTTACTGTAGAAAGCACCATGTTTGAAGCATTTCATCGTGTTCACCAAAATCTGCTGGTGTAGCATGTGCTGGCCTTGGCATCCATAGTGCCACGAAATAGACCTGTTGGGAATACTACCAAAGTAGAAACATCCAGTACCTGGTGATGGGCTGTACTGGGGAAGAGATTTCTTTCCCTTCTTGCCCTCAACAGTACGAGGGATGTGAAATGTCCTGGGGAATACTGTGCCTGGTTAAGCTTTTGGTTTTTAGTTGCATGAACCTATTTTCAGCTTTCTAGCACTGAACTACAAAGCAAATTGCTCATCCCTTCTTCCAACCCTACAGCTGAAAAAAAAGAAAGAAAACCTTCTCATAACCTTTTAACCCTAAAAAATAGCCTGTCCATAACACTTGATCCTCCTGCCCTCTCTGTCAAGCACTGTGATGAATTTAGAAGCTCGCATCTGGAAACTAGATCCTATACATGAGCAGGGAAAGGCAAGTAAGGTGATTTGTCCACAGGGCAGAGCCAGGGAGCAGCTTCAGTGAAAAATCTGATCATGGGCAGAGAAGAGGGCAGGGCAATGAGAGGCAGCATCTACAGAGGGCTGTCCCAGGAAGACTTGCTGGGGATGCTGATTGGAGCCAAGTTTTCAGCCCTGAGCCCTGCCAACCTGGGAAAACAGAGTAGCCAGGTTTATGGTGCTCTTATGACAAACTTATTCCTGTATCTTCAGAGCAGTTTGCTCACGATGTCCAAAGCAGCTTGGTAAAGATCTCCATTTCCCATTCTCACCTTTTGATGTCCCTAGCCGCGGATGACAATCCATCTCTATCTCCTGAATAGCTTTTCCTATCCTGTCCCTGATGGCTCGAGGTCCAAATGACTGCTGATTGATTAATCCTTCACGTTGGGCTAGACAGGTGGAACATTTTGCCTCTTGTGACCATTTTTGAAATGCCACAAACGGCACAATGCCACAAACCTCAGGTGACTGTCTGAGTGACACTGCCTGTTTGGACAGAGCACTAATACTGCCATAAAAGAAACCACTAGAGAGACAAATCAGTCTTCCTTTGCATTTATTTAGTTTTAAGACATGTACAGTTTCAGCACTTAAAACGAACACCGTGTAGGCAGAAGTTTGGAACAAGATAGACGGACCCACTACCGGATAAAAATAAAGCACAGATGTTGTGTTTGGTTTGGTTCTCACCTACATGACAATGAAACCACAGCGTGCACAGGTGCCAGGTCCTTCAGGACAATTCATTTCAGACCCACAGAGGTCCTCTAGCTTAACCCAACCGGCTGCATTTGCCATCATTCACCCACAGGAAGGGTAGTATCCATTCCTCTGTTTTTTCAGAATGATTTGGCCTCCCACTTACCTTGCCAGGAAATAGTGTGGGCTGACTGTAGATAAGGTTTATAACTGATTTCTTAATAATAAGCTAATTCTCTTTTGTCAAGCAGTGATACCAGCCAACTGCTAAATTATTAGAAGAATGTTGACAAAAGCATTTGAGCAATATTTGATTTTTATATTTACATAGCATAGGACAAAGGGAGTAGTAATTAATAAAATCATAGATAAGTTATTATTTCAGCATACACCATGACCAAAAAAAAGTTTATATACTTGTTGTTAATTGTCTTATGGCTGTGTGATCCTTGTGGCTAACTGGTGACAGTGGCCAGGTAACATTGCCTTGTCAAGCCATGCCATCCCACTATCTGGGAGGTTTCCTACATTTTCACTGTGATTATGGCCCCTTTATGAGCTTGATTTCTTCATTATACACCAGCATTAGCATTCATTAGATTAAAACCTCATTTTGCCTTTGCATAAATGACAGGAGATGTATACATCATTTTTATTACTGATTCTAGTTGAAAATCTACGAAAGCCTTGACGTCACTTATGTCACTCCTGGATTTCATTGTCTTGGTGAAGTACTGTAGTTTCCTTTTCATTCTCACTCTAGAGGAAAACTAATCCATCAAACGGTGGCTCTCAACAACAAAAACTGTGCAAGAGTTGTATACATGTTAATTTCTACAGCTAAAGCCAGGTGGGTTAAAATTGGCTTTTGATGTACGTCAAATTCTCATTTAGACAGCTATGCTTTGAATCAGTCTTTTGCTGGGGAAAGATTTGTGTTGTAAAACGTGGTGCTGTTGTTTTGGGTCCTGACGATACCGGATTCTCCTTTTTACAGCCATTCAAACTTTTCGTAAGAGTTTCTCTGGCTGTTATCTTCTGAGAAGTTAGTTGCTCATGACCAGGTTGTAAACTGGGATTGTAAGATGCGCAAAAAGCTTACTATGAAACCAAGTTTAGTGAAGTTTCAATATTATTAATCTTTGTGACTATTATAGCACATGACGAATTTCCTGAAAAACAAGGATACATGGCAAGACAGCATCTCTACACGGCATTTAGCAGCCTATAGGCTGTATTTCCTGCTGTACACTCAAAAGGTGTACTTTATAAATTATTGTAATTTCCAACTCTTTATTAACTGCATAACGTTGCCCATATTTTTTATTTGACTTATGAAGACGGAATGAGTGTTATCCAAACTTCTCTTAAGTGAATCATCTAAGTCAAGTATTCTACTGGGTTTAATTTTTATGAGATAAACAATATTAGATCATTTTTATGTCTGCTTTATAAGTAAGCTGATTTTGTTTTTCTTAATAAGATGCTGACTCCATCAGGACAGAAGTTAATTGCATTTTTGATAATAATTTTTGCCAAATGCATGCTCAGAACAGCATGGAATTAACACTCTGAATGTGTGATTTGCAAAAGGAGATGCAAGTGTCTTCATAGTCAGGAAAATCCTCACTGGCCCAGCTGCAAATGGGATCTCACACCACAAATAAATTATTAGAGTGATCTTTTCTAGCAGCTGTTGGGACTTTGTCTGCCATTGCACACACTTTTGAGTCTCCACTAACTTCTCGTGGGAAAGTGGGAAGTTTGAACTGGAATTATTTAGCAAAGCCAGTTACTGAAAAATCACAAGTGGAGGTGGGTAGGTATACACCAAACCCAGTTCCATTATTTGTTGCAACTTGAGTGGTGTGTCTGTGTCAGACAAAAACCTCTCTCAAGTTCCTGAACTGCACATGGCATTGAATAGATGACTAAAGGAACAAAAACTTCACAGCTCACGCCATCGGTTGCACGAGGCAGCACTTCTTTTCTAGACTCAAATATCTTCTTTTTTAAAGTGTGCTGCAAACAGTGAGAGAATATTCTTTCAGTTTTTCTTTAGCAATTGTCTCTTGTGCCTCTACAGAATTTATAGACAGAGGAATTCACTATACAGGTAATGCAGTCAGTAGACAAGCAAGCATGTCCCATCCCTTTAAATTCTCCGTGGTCAACCAGAACAGATAAAGATTTACAAACTAATATTTTGCGGTTTATTTTCAGCCATTGATGCTGTTATTTAAATAGATACACCAGTTTTCAAACTAATAACTGGGAATTTCATGCAATTTCATTCATGACATCTCCACTACCTAACCCTATACTTGGCCAGATTAGGTTTTGATTTGCACTTTGCTTTCTGATTTACTTTTTCTTGTGTTTAGGTCTCAGCAACTGAATTAATAGAGATTTTTTTTTAAATAAACTTATTCAGGAGTGTCACACAAGGCTTTTGTTAGTCCCATGGAGTTCTGTCTATGAACATCTCTATCTATGTTCACAGGCATAGATTTGGATGAGGGCCTTACACCACCATGTATCAGGCCTTAGATGTGTTTTCCTGTGCTAGTGTTTGGTAGCCACACGAGATAACAGGAAAGGTGCAATGTGTAGTCCTTTTCTGGGGTATGCATGGTAGCAGATGTGACTGAAAGGCAGGTTTTAAGGTAGTTGTACTTTTCTGACCATCAAGGTGGGGGCCTAACTTCTGTTTTTCTTAAACTTTTAAATTTTTTTTTTTCCCTAATTTGTCCTCCTTTTGGACTTGGCTCCACCCTTGCACCCCCTTCCCATTAGTCTTTCTTGGGATATCAGCAAGCTTTGATTGCTCACAGGGCACAATGTCCCGAAGAGCAAAGGCACTGACTGCATGTCACTGTTTGACTTTCCAGCACTGGGGAGAGATTCAGTTATGCAGATGTACTCCTCACACCTGTAGAGCAGATGTGTCTGACAGTGAGTTGGTGGGAAGAACTCAGTGCGAGCAAAGCGAGAGAGGCATTTCTGACAGGGGATGAAACTTGCTGGGGGCAATTTTAGGAACCAGCTGAAGAACCAGGAGTGTTTCCAATAGTTCTCTGGAGGGGAAGAAGATTACTCCCAGCTCACCTGTGGCCAAAGCTAAGGACATTATGGAGTCTAGCTGTCTTTCCAAGGCAGTCCCTTTGAATCAGTCACGGTCATTTGGCTGAAGGTCTCCATTGCTACTGTTTCAACCCTGCTTCTTCACTGGTGAAAGCTTCCATACCTGCTCTGGGTCTGGAGAGTGATGGGCAGGACCTCTCCAGATGGCGGTGCACCGTAGGGACAGGGAGGGGAGCTCAGTGACTCTATTCATGCCTCCTAAATAAAGGAGGCAGGGATCAACCTCTGATCACAACGCCATGTGTCATGAACTGTCTTACACTCATATGGCTTACAGTCTGTCCCTGGTGGAACAAACTGGCTGTGAACTTGCCTACCCTGGGTTTCCTTTGGAACACAGGTAGTGCCTCTGAGATATAATTTCATGTCTGGGGAGGTGGACTTCAGTTCAAAATGTCTGAAATAGTCTGAAGTCTTTACTGCATTCTGTTAGAATGGTATTTTTATCAGCATGAAACTGAGGACACGTCTGGCATGATTTGTGATATGGCATGGAGTGGAGATGTTGGAAAGCAAAGAGGTTATTGAAAAATGTTGGAGGAGTTTGGAGGAGTCTCACACACAGAGAGGCTAGAAGAAATCTCAGGAATGCTAGAGATAAATGGCCATTAATATCCTCATGTCCTCTCTTTAGTTTCCTAGACCTGCTACCCTCCTGCTTGCCTTTCTTCTCCTTCCCACTGCTGCAGACTTATTGAACACCCAGTTCTTCCCAGTACATGTTCATGGCTATTATTCAGTCTATTCTTCAGAAGAATTTAAGATCCTTCTGAATTTTGTGCTAGGTTTGTTTTGTTTCGTTTTTTTTTTTTGTCCAGCTTAAAGCCTTTGCCCAAAAGCCCTTACTAGAGAAGATTGCATCAAAACATTTGTCTTTCATCCTTCAGCTTTCAAAACCTGGGTGTGAACTGATGATAGCAGGATAACAGGCAGCTGCACTGAATGCTGATCTGACTCACATACCACCCAGGTCATATTAAAGACCTCAAAGTCAAAAGTCTGAATTACCTTTCATCTTCATAGTGTGCTTGTAAAGCATGATCCCTTCCATTAGTAAGCACTGATGAGAATTGTGCTCTCTCTTTTCCTACCAGGTGTGCACCTATGTAGCTGACATAAAAGCCAGACTGTTAAAATAGCTGTGGAGACAATGAGAGCAATGAGTTAATCCCAGATGCAACCAAAACAAATAAGTAAAACTTGCCATTTTTCATAAAACCTTTTTTTGTTTGTTTGTTTTCCTTCACTTTTTACTTTATATCTATCTATCTATCTATCTATCTATCTATCTATCTATCTATCTATCTATATATATACTTATCCAGAATGCTGTTTTTCAAGTTTGCTTTGTTCAAATACTCCCAAATTTGGAAGACTAATATTAACCACACGTCCATGTAAATTTTAAAGTGCTTAGATGAGTTGATGACAAAGAGTGAGCACGCTTTTCATTCCAGTACAAGAGGCACTCAGCTATAATAATAAGCATCAAAGAGAATTATCAGAAGCATACCTTTCTTTTAAACTATGCTAATTGCTTTTCAGTCTGGGACAACTCTAAGCACTATTTTAGCAGAGCTTCTTATCAAAATTACTTCAACATTTTAATTAAACAGCTTCTATTTAATCTCCAGGTCTTTTAAACTGAAACACTTCTTAAAAAGTGTTTTCTGGCTCAGAAGATCCCCATTGGAATTGTTTCAACGATGCAGACCTGGCAAGCAGGAGGGCAAGAGGCTGGTTCCCCCCAGGAGTTTTGGACCTACATTGTCTTACAGCTGGGTCAGGTTCCAAACCTGCCAGGGGGAATTGCTCCTCACAGCCACGCTCGCTGCTTACTTCACTCTCCCTCTTTCTGTGAAGGTAAATTGTCTCTGTGTATTTTTGTGTTCAGCACTCTCTTATCCTGAATTTCTTGGTGTTGTAACCAAAGTCCAAGAAAGCTGCTAGTGCTTGTGACAGCATCATAGAATCATAGAATTGCTTAGGTTGGAAAAGACCTTTAAGATCACAGAGTCCAACCATTAACCTAGCACTGCCAAGTCCACCACTAAAACATGTCCTGAAGCACCACATCTATAAGTCTCTTAAACACCTCCAGAGATGGTGACTCCACCACTTCCCTGGGCAGCCTGCTCCAATGCCTGACTACCTTTCCATGAAGAAACTGTTCCTAATATCCAATCTGAACTTCCCCTGGCGCAACTTGAGGCCATTTCCTCTTGTCCTGTCACTTGCTACTCAGAAGAGACCAACCCCCTCCATGCTACAACCTCCTTTCAGGTAGTTGCAGAGAGCGATAAGGTCTCCCCTCAGCCTCCTTTTCTCCAGGCTGAACAGCCCCAGTTCCCTCAGCCGCTCCTCATCAGACTTGTGCTCCAGACCCCTCACCAGCTTCATCGCCCTTCTCTGAACTCTCTCCAGCACCTCAATGTCTTTCCTGTAGCGAGGGGCCCAAAACTGAACACAGGATTCAAGGTGCGGCCTCAGCGCTGAGTACAGTGGCACAATCACTTCCCTGGTCCTGCTGGCCACACTGTTCCTAGCACAAGCCAGGGTGCTGTTGGCCTTTTTGGCCACCTGGGCACACAGCTGGCTCGTGTTCAGCTGGCTGTCAGTCAGCATCCCCAGGTCATTTTCCACTAAGCAGCCTTCCAGCCACTCTTCCCTGAGCCTGTAGCGCTGCCTGGGGTTGTTGTGACCCAGGTGCAGGACCCAGCACTTGACCTTGTTAAACCTCACACAACTGGCCTCAGCCCAACGATTCAGCCGGTCCAGATATCTGACTGCTCTGAGAACTACTATTTGAACAGTAGAAATACAGCATTTCTTTTCCTCTGATCTGCATCCACAAATAAAGGAAGTGATCCAGTTCGTGAACTGCTAAGCCCAGGCACATTTTCAGTAATGCAAAACAATTGTTCTGTTGTAGTATGGATATAGTCACATTAAACGCATGGTTGTATTCTCTTTTCTCACAGTAAGAACTGCCATTGATTGTAGCATGGTGATACACTTTGCCTGAAATGTCTTGTTTAGTGATCACTTATCCCACTGAAAATGGGCTGCATGCATTATACTAATCTAGGAATCTTGCTACCCTATAATAATGATTAAAGATTATGGTGCCAGGCCTTTGGGATGAAGGTCTGCAGCAAGGTGTGAATGTATTTGATAAGGACAAGCTACCAGAACCAGGGTTTTCATCCTGCATAGTGTATGAGATTCAGTCTAGAGTGTGTAGTGAAGGACACCATTTCCCAGCTTCTTTAGTGTTTTTCCTGTTTATTGCTTTATATTACATTGCAAGAGATTGCATTATTTCTCATTCTTTTAGGAAATGCCATGTTGGATTTCATTTGGTATGGTTTGCTGAAGGTTGTATCTGATGGGCAACAGATCTCACATTCACAAAAGGCCTCTAGGATTTAGAAGCTGACTATTGTATTCAGGTTCAGAAGACAGATTACTCTCAGTATAATTCCAAAGGCATCAAGATGAGTCATGTCTTCCCTTTAAATTTCTTGTTTATATACGGTACCTTCCTGCTGTCATGTTGAGATTTGTATTCCTGCCACGTTTTGAAGGCACTCTAAGGAGAAACCTTACTATGGTCAGGCAGTCCAAGTTCTTTGTTATCTGGTGCTCTGCTTCCAAATGCAGTCTCTGTGCATCGCACAACAGGCTTATCAAAATATGATCTTTGCGGCTGCTTATGTATTTCTTTGCAAATAACCCCATGTTGTTGCATGGAAACAGGTTTTTTTTTAATAATTCTTTCTGTTTTCCCAGAAAACATTAAGCAGAATCACATGTAGATGCTGTAAAGGTCTGAAGTTAGTGAAACAATGCAGAACTAATTAACATTCAAACATTTATGGCTAGTGTAAGGAATGGCATTACAAAGAGCACAGAAATGCTTGCTAAATTACTTTATATACAAACAAATAAAATAGAGGCATTATCTTGAGAATCCTTACCATAAAGATATATTGTTTGGATGAATTGTGTGGAACAAACATCACCTCTGACATTTGCATTGCTAGTATGATTTTCAGAGGGCTATTTCAGTTCTTTTGTTTTCCCTCTGATTTCTCTAGTGGCTATTCCTTAGGCTGTGTCTTGATCTAACGGATAATATACAGGGTGTTTCAAAAAAGGTGGACCCAATTTCAAAACAGTACAGATTTCAGTTAGGGTCTAGCTTTTTGAAACACCCTGTAAACCTCATGATTCTTCAAAAGTAGGAAGTGATGCTTTGCAGCCTGTAACCACTTTTACCATATCAGTATTTGAAAGACCTTATTTGTCTGTGCACAGTAGTGACTCCTGCTTACCAGATGGTCTAAATCCACCGGCTATTCAAAGTTCAGTCTCTTAACTTTCCTTGGCCTCCTGTTTTCTCTCACAGAGCAAAACCTAATTAGAACTTCCATCTTGACTCCAGGCAGATCACAAAGCAGTAGATTATAGGACAAAAAAAAAAAAATACTTCTAGGTTTTGATTACCTATCTATTTTTAGGTTAGCTTAAACTAATTTTTAAAGGTAGCAGACTTTTAGCTTTGACTTCAGAAGGAAACAAAGACTATAAGCTTACATGCCATACTCACACATATGCACCTGCCTATGTACTTGTCAGTGTCCCGGTAACTCTTGAACATTTTTTGCCAATTTCATCCAGGTTGACAAAAATTAGAAAATGCAAAAATATCACAATGCTGCAAATTTCATGCAGTTCTGTAGACTGTAGGAGGACGGGAGCAGACTCTATCAGAGAGAATACTCACCTCTTTATAGACAGTAGAGAATCACATAGTACCTACCTTGTAAGGTGCAAATCAGTAAGAAATGAGGTGACTGATCCAGACTGCTGTTTCTGTTCCTTACAAATATACATTTTTTTCTCATCTGTTTTCCCCTGGTAGTATAAGTGGGTAGCTAAGTGGAAACAATCTTAATCTGAAGCATTTTATTTATTTAAATATACTATTGAAATTGAACATTTAGGCCAGATTTCACACCAGACTCCAAGATGCTTTTCATTCCAAAGCAAGTCGTTTGGGGGATAATAAGCATTTTGCTGCAACTCCTCGTTTCCACATGAATAGCATAAATATGGTCTCCTTCTCCAGCCATTCCCTCCTGCTCTTTTTTGTTGTGTAAGACAATTTTTCATGGTTCTAAACAGATGCAAGATATCGACTCTCACTTTTTACTGATCTTCACATTTTATTTGGTCAGCCTAAGCAGAAAGCATATTTATTGGTATCTTCTGAGAACTGGCTTCTTCTAAGATATCTGCCTCTTCTTCTACTCAGAGACTTAGGTCTCCCCTCACTTAACATAAGAGGAAGGTGGCAACTTTGAAAAGGGTAGGTATCCATGCATATCTGGAAATGACTGTGTTATTTCAGTTCCACAGAAAAGGATACTTCACATTATCAGGAATAATGGCCAAAAATGCATCCAAACATACAGCCAGGTGACCTCAGAAAGCCCTGCACTCTTAGGGAAGGGGTGGGTAACCACAGGAGCAGGAGTCTGCCTTGTTTGTATTTGGGAGCAAGAAAGCCTGTGGCAAGCAGGAGACAAATACTTGGGAAATAATCCCTCTGTGAAAGAAAAATGAGTTAGTGGATTTGTATGATTAAATCCTACTTCTGCTGCATAAAAAAGAAGGAAGTATTGAGAAACTGCAAAAAGTGTTAAAATAAGAGTGAGGAAACTTCACTACTTGAGGACTGACTCCTCACAAAGCTCTCCCTTTCCTTCCTTCCTCTTTTATTTTTGCATCTTAGCTGTAAAGGAGTAGGAATACAGGTGGAAAGTAGCAACATCTCCTGCTCTACACCCAAAGAGAAGGAATGCAACTTTTCTCCTGTTCTATTTTGCTTCTCTTTCTTTGGATTAGTGGTGTTTTTACTTTGATTAAAAATAATGAAAACAACCAACTGTTCTGGAGACATGTACATCAGTGGCATGTGTATCTCTTTGAGATGTTCCCAACATTCAAGCAAACCCAGAACAAATTAGGCAACTCTAATTCTCTGCCTTTAAATTAACATACCCTGTGTCTAGTTCTGTGCCTTTGAATTAACATAGCCTGGATTAGGACTCTTCCCACACAAGGCTTCTCATACTCAGGTGTGGCTCCTTCTCTGTCTAACATTTCTCAAATGGAAGATCATCTGCCCCTGGATGCAGGCCGCCCCCTCTGGTTTCAATAACAGCTGCCTGGGTACATCTCTGGGAAGCATCTGGTCACTAATGAGAATGTAGGAACGTAGTAAAACAGATTGCTCATGTTCTCCTAACTAACTCAGTAGTCAACATATATAGAGTATTCCAATTTGCTAAACATCTCACAAAGCCATTTTCTCAGAATGTGAACTAACATCTCTCAGAAACAATCTTGTCTGTCTCTGTGAGATGTTGCAAAGAGTGAACGAAGATATTTCAGTTATCTTGAGTGGAAAAGCACTTGCCATTATTCCCAAATTTGATTAGAAGGAAAACCCAGACATTGAATCAACATACATTTTATTTTAACATATGAGTTTATCAAAGAAGAAGCAGTCTGTGTGCATTGGAAGAATGCAAAAGACCATTTGCCACATCTGACTATTTGTATAAGCACAGCCAGTTTAACTGCTATGCTGAAGCAGTACCATCTGTCAGATCAGCTATGAGTCATGTGTTTATACCACAATAAAGACCTGATGGTAGCTTCTGCTTAATCTTAAACAAAATGGGGAGAGAAAATGGTTATTTGGCTTACCATCCACATCTAATTTCTGCGTCACAGGTGTCAGACATTGGTCTGAGGGGTCTGTTCTGGGGCACCCGAATTTCCATCCTTTTCTCCAGGGAAAGAAAAGAAAAAAAAGCCTACCCCTCAAAAGCTTTTCCAGCTTCCTCATCATCCTCCAGGACAAGCTGGTGCCTCCAACATTCTCTATTTCAAGTAGCAGCTTCTGAACTCACCTTTCTTGTGTGTGGTGAGAGTTAGGATCTGATGGGAGCAGTGGGACCAACCATCCCTGTGGCTTCTGGCACCACTTGGGATGTGGTGGGTGCTCAAATGCTGACATATAACACCAAGATTTCAAAAGCATTGCTGAATTATTTCCTGCATTTTTTACACCCGATTTTCAGACCCAGGGTTATTTGTCCACAAGTTGCATAGTCTGAGTTTAATTTAATTTTTGAATTAATATGTATTTACAAAAATGCCAAGATATTTTCATTTTCTTCTGCTTTTGCCTCCAGAAGAAAGATCATTTATGTCATGAGAAGCTGGAAGTTTTTCTTCCTAAGGGTTTTCCCTAGCAGAGAAGGAGTCCTAAATGAGAGCTGGACTAGTACAATGTGCTAAATTCATCACTAAGTTCATACTCTGTAAATAACTTATGCGTGCTGAAACATCTTGCTAGGGCCAGAAACTTATAGAAATGAGTTTTCCCCTAGGCTTCTAGGCCACTTCCACGTTTTGTTCTAGCATTAGGTTGCTGCAAAGGACAGAGGCAAAGCTGCATCTGTTCATATATGGGGAAACAGCTCCAGTGTGGGTGGAGGAATGGGGCATGTGTCAGGGCATTGGCACATAAATAGGTAAGCTCCTAAACAGATTCCTATGTTTAGGATTATTACCTTACTATTTAGTAAAGTACTATAAAGTATCTTGAAGAAGGATAAAAAGCAGATGTTTTCTGTGAGGATATGATCTTGTATAAATCATCAAATCTTTCAATAAATCTTTTTAGCTACACTGACACTGTTCAGTGACAATGTCTTTAAGGTCACAATGCATGACATGAAAAGACAGTTTGGGGTATGCGAGGAAGCTCCCCACTACCTGGTGTGCCAGACAGAGCACCCTCTTTTCCCTGGCCTTTTTTCTCCCCTCTGATCTTTGCCTTGGGGCCATCCATCTGTTTGGTGTAGATGGAGGTGTCATGGACCTTCCTCTTGAAAGCCACGGGCCACTGCAGCTGTGCCCAAGGTCATTGTAGGCAAACCTTCAGTGCTCCCAATAAATCATCAGTAGTCTCCATGCTGGTGTTCACTCTCATGGGATTGCCAAATAGCACCAGTTGACAACCTCTTCCATGAGGGTGCTAAAACAGACAGGTTAATCATGTCCCTGTTTCTACAACAGCATTTATTTTCCTGTAAGTAACGCATGTCCTGCTCACTCCAGCAGGCAACTTCCTTCTCAAGCCTTTTGAAGAGGTTGTATGTTTCATTTGCAATACTTTGTACAAAGCATATTGGAACAAGCTGACCTTTAAGAGAATTTTGTTGCCCTGCATTAAGTTCTTCGATAATTAAATCTGTCACACTCCAGCTACAGGTTCTGAGTAACCTCATAACATCGTAACAAGGAGCTACTGAGACCTCCAGCCCTTTAAAATTGCAGAAACATTTTGCATGATTATTTTCTATGTTGACTGAGTTGTAGCTACCTTGGGAAAAGTCTCTGGAACCTTGAAAAATACCAATTTCTTGTCAGCTCAACGTGACACTGTAAAAAGACTGAGTATTAGGAAATGATTTCGTTAAAAAGGAAAAGAAGTCTTACTAAAACTTTAAGATGTACCAAATCCCTATTGACAAGACCTTTCACTTACCACAAATGAGATAAATGAAAACATCAATGTCATATTAGGTAAGCAACTAAACTGAAAGAGTGAGTTTGAAGAGTCAAAGGACCCGTTGGGAAAAGCAGAACATCTCTTCAATGGGCTGAAGAAATGAAGAACATTCTTCAAATGGCTGCTTTGTCAGGATGTGAAAAGGCCAAGCCTTTATGCTGCTATAATTTATGGATTTCTCCTGTTTGTAGGACAAAGTGAAAGAGAAAAACTTAATCATATTTCTGCTGGAGGAAGAAAAGACTCAGCCTCTATTCTGTGTAAAAACTTGAATTAATTTTAACTTGATTGCTGTCTGCATTGATACCAAGTATGAGTAAGTAGGCAGAGGTGCAGAGTGTGGCTTTGGAAGCATGTTTGCCAAAGACAATAGTAGCAGGAGCTCAAAAAGCTTACCTGAAATTAGGACATAGCCCTGTATTTCTTAGTATCCTGAAAACTGGAAATTATAAAGCCCAAATTCTCAAGCTCTTCCCTTTTGTGAGGTGTTTGAAGTAATTGCAATCTGGTGTCTCCAGCTTTTCTTTCAATTTTGGCTATCACACACATAGTATCATAGTGATTAATGAAGATATAATCACACACTAAAAACATTACACTTGACAAGTGCTCCAATTAATGCGTCAAATGTTATGCTCAATTCGAATTGCCCAAACCTATGAAGTTCACTTGAAAGCGAAGTCCTTCTTCTAGGCAAAGCTCCCAGTTTTCATAGCACTCTCCTGATTACTTTAACGGAGAGGAGAAATAATGACCAACTGTGCCCCCAGCTGCAATTTCTGAGGCTTTATCATTAAGCCACTTTTAGAATCAAGAAAATATATTTCTAGATTTATTTTTGTGCAACAGTAGTGACTTCTGGTGGGTGCTTAATCTAATCCTAAACTTATTTCCCTATCTGATATCCCAAAGAATGAATTACTCTACTGGACGGTCTAGAGACCGGAGTCAGAATTAACTTGTAAAACAATGCCACTGTTGTGCTGTTGTACAGGTAGTACAAGTTCACACATTTTTCCTATTGGTACTAAATTTTAAATTATGATTTAGCCAATATCCTTGCCTTTTTTTTTTTTTTTAAATTTTTTTTTCCCTTTGTATCCTTACATTAGCAATGTGTGGTGGATTTGACCTTGACTGGCTGCCAGATGCCACCCAGTCTCTCACTCCCCATCCTCAACAGAACAGGGAGAGAAAACAGGATGAAAAAACTCGTGGATTAAGATAAAGACAAGGAGATTGCTTACCTATTACTGTCACAGGCAAAACAGACTCGACTTGGGGAAGAGCAGTTTAATCTGTTGCCAGCTGAAAATGGATACTAAGTAGGATAGGGAGAAACGAAAACAGAACTAAAAACCTCTCCTTTCACTTCTTCCCAGGCTCAACTTTACTCCTTCATTTCCTATTCTTCTACCTCCTTCCCCCAAGTGGCATAGGGTTTGCAATCAGTTTGTAGCACTTTGTCTCTGAGACTCCTTTCTCTTCATGCTGTTCCTCTGCTCCAGTGTGGGGTCCTTCCCGCAGGGTACAGTCCTTCATGAACTGCTCCAAAGTGGGTTCTTTGCATGGGCTCCAGTTCTTCAAGAACTGCTCCAGCATTGTTCCTTTCCACCGGATGCAGTCCTTCAGAAATAGTCTGCTCCAGCGTGGGTCCTTCATGGGCCACAGGTCTTGCCAGAAAACCTGCTCTCATGTGGGATCTTCACAGGCTGCAGCTTCCTTCAGGGCACATGCACCTGCCCTGCTGTGGGGTCCTCTGCAGGCTGTAGGGTAGACATCTGCTCCACCGTGGTCGTCCACGGACTACAGGGGGACAACTTGCAGGGGCATCTCCATGGGCTGCAGGATACCCTCTGCTCCGGCATTCGCAGCACCTACTTCCCCTCCGTCTTCACTGATCTTGTTGTCTGCAGGGCTGTTTCTCCCCCATTTTTTCCTCACTTTTTGTTCTCAGAGCTTCTGTGCAGCATTTTTCACCCTTTCCTAAAAATGTTATCACAGAGGAGCCACCAGTATCGCTGATAGGCTCAGCTATGTCCTGTGGTGGGTCCATCGCACAGCTGGTTGGCACTGGTTGTATCCAACATGGGTGAAGCTCCTGGTCTTTTCTCACAGAAGCCACCCCTGCAGCCACCTCTACTACCAACAACTTGTAGACCCAATACAATACGTGAAATTCATCTGAGAATCTTACTGGATACTTAAGATTTACTGTACTGAAAAGATGATGCTGTTCATACAAGCTTCTCCTTAATGTCAGCAGAACACATCACTAATTTTCCTTTTCCTTATTTCTCATTATTTACTTATGTAGCATTTTGTTATTAAGAGCTAGATTATTGTCTCTGCACTATTAGCAAGCAGTCGCTTGTGAATTGAAAGGGAACTGAACCCACACTGAATGACATTCACATAAGTAATGGTGGAGAGCTGGTATATACCTCTTACTGAAAGATACTTACAGATATTACTGGTGATAGGTGCAAGCAAAGTAGATGGGTGATTTGTGGCCTTTTTTTCCTTCAGATGCTTGCAATTAGCTGGGTTTTGCTCTGTTTTATCTGTCCGTATCTCAGAAAAATGTATTCTATTTCTGATGGGTATTGAGAGTTTTAATTGTGGGGTTCATAAATATTATGGAGCTCTTCAAATCTGTGTTGTTTATCAGCTGTCAAAAGGGATTTCCCTTGACAGCATGACTGTCGTCATTCCCAGACCCAAATAGACCTTTGTAGAGGAGTGTGAAATGTGTACCCCAATTTTCTAGGCTTTCCCAGTGCTTGCTGAATAAAAGGGCCTCTGTGAGTTTGCCTATTCACTCTGTTCAACTCACTGTTCAGAAGAATGGGGGACCTTTTTGCTTGTCCTCTCATTCAGAGTTGATTTTTTTAATAGATGAGACTTTGGGATAAAAGAAATCAGTTTACTTTCTTCTGTCAAAGTGAAGGTTAAGAGGAGGGTTTGCAATTTTGAAAACAAAACACAGGGCAATGAAATGAATTATCAACAATGCCCTTGTATTTTGGATCATAATCATTCCACTCCTGTCACTTTTCCCTTTCAAGATATCATTTATCAGGTGGACTGAGGGTAAACCTTCCTTACATCCTCTCCATCTGTGTGAGCCTTTGAAAATTTTTGCTTTAGTCTTTGACCTTTCTTTATTTCCCTCATTCCCTTCTTCAGCTCTCTCTTCTGTCTCTACTCCCCCACGTCCTTTTTGAACCAACAGGAATAGAGATGTATTCTTGGTTTAATAAAAACCGGGAAGTGGAGAATACATCTCTTGCTGCATAAACTCAGCTGCTCTGTGTGGCTCACTCTGAACATAGATGCTATAGCAGCTGAATTTCACTCATTTAGTTTTCCTAGTGTTGTCTCAAGCCAATACAATGTAGGGTTCGCCCGTTCCACCATATCAGCCTCACTGTAAGCTACTGCAATCGGTTTCCATTCATCCACTTCATCAGATTCCCTCCTGTTCACCCCAGAGAGCATGCTACGTTATGTGCTAATGCAGCAAGGCTTTGCTTTGCCTAGCTGCACTAATCTTATGCATTACAATCCTTTGTGAATAATATAAATAAGAAAACAAATAACTATACAAAGACATCTGTGCATTGAGCCAAAGACCTCTACCTCCTCCCATGTTTTCACTTAGCATATGTAACAACACAGAATGATTTGTCACAGAGTTTGATTTCAATTTCTTCTTTTACTGTTCTAGAAGTACAGACGAGCATTTGTTCCTTATGCATTTAAAGCCTGCTGTTTTCCTGATCTTCATTTGTGTCCATTGTGCAAAATGTATCTGACTAGAGTAAACAGTTATTTATATTCCTATTATGATCAAAGAGGCACAGCAGAGTCTCTTCTATCTACTGCACCTAACATAGCTGTATAGATTGTCACTAAAAACAGCATTTCAGCAGCTATCAGACAAGCTCCTTCATATTCTTGTGAGTGTCTTGCTACGAGTAAAAACCCTGTGGAAAAAGAACCGCTATGCAGAGGACAGCACTGGAAGCGATGATTTTATTTTTTATTGCTCTGCTTGAACGGAAATTGGATTCATGTCTACTTTCTGGGTGTTTCCAGCAGCTCTAATACAACAAGCAAAAGTGGAGGTCAAGATGTTGATATTGCTCCTTTTTCTGATGTGGAGCTCAAATTCACCCTACTGATGTCTCTGTATCTGTGGTAGCAAACATGATGGACCTGGGCTTTTCTCTGCCTCTGGAACTAATGGCAGGGCACAGCTTCCATTCACATGTTAAACTCTTCTCCAGAACACAAACTCTTCTCCAAAACTTCTCCAAAACTCATCCATATAGTTTGCTGGGTACAATGTGGGTAGGAGCTTCGCGGGGTCCTCTCTCTCCTGTGAAGGGTGCTTGAATGCTTGGTCTGGGAGGCAGCTAGCTGGCACAGGCCAAACATTTGTCAGCACAGGAGCGTGCTAACAATTAAATGGGATGGACAAAGCACTTGGTGCTTGCAGTGTGTGCTGGCAGGGGAAGAAGGCCGGGGAGCTCAAACTGCCCGAAAGGAATAGCCTGGCTGACATGGAGACAATGGCCTTTGTACTGCACACGCTGGGTAAAGCAGCACTGGATGAGTTACCTAGTCCTCCTGTTACCACAGACTAAATGTTATTGAGAAGCTCTCCTTGCCCACCTCAGTTCACTTTGACTATTCTCTTACTAGAGGGGACACTAAGAGATAGAAAGCCTGGAGAAAATCTCAACACATTTGAGCCTGCTGGTGGAGCTGGGACGTGGCAGTGTGACCTTGCTGTGATGGTGTGAAGGGTAGTGAAGGGGCTGGCTGTGAGAAAATAAAGTTACCTTTTGTCGCTCAATTGTTCTTTCTTTTTCCTATGTCTCTTAGTGGCACTGATCTGCTGGCTGGGTTCGTCTGCCCTGGGGAAGTAGCTCATTTAATGCAGAGAGGTCTGCACAGCCCTTTCACCAATAGAGTTGTGTAAACAAATATTCAGTTTTCTTTGTCTGGAAATACGAATTTGCGTCCCCAGTTACCTTGGTGGTTAGCTTCCTCTACAATTAGCAAGTGTTTATGCTTTCCCCATGGGGTATGAGTGCAAGTCAATCTTGACTTCATTTCCAGTATATGCAGTATAGTTTTGCCAAGGCTCAAATGCTTTCTAATGTAGCACGCTCCATCTCTTTCCTAAAATCAATGTTTCAAAACACAATTAGCAGTGCTGTAATATATCTCAAAATATTATAAAAGAATTCTGAGCTAGAGGGCTCCAAGATACCACTAACAGTCTATATAAGAGTATGTGAGATCTACATTGGAGGAAGAAGTTGAATTTTCCCTCTTTTACTCAGATAGTGAGTTCCAAATATTATATGCTATAGAAATAATTTACATAATTACAACTGCCATTGACTTACACTGCTTTTCCACATTACTGAAAATATATTTACCTTAAAGATATATATCATCTTTCCTTTCCCTTCTAAAAAGAGTATTTTTCTGTTTTGTTTGAATGCAACTAACTTTAAATGTTTCAGAAATTTTAACTCTATCTTCTCAAACTTTTATAACCTTTAGTAAGTAAAAATCCATGCAAAAATAGGTGTCTCTCATATTTCTAAAAGTTGTTTACCATCCTTCTGAAAAATGTGGTTGTACATATAATTTGAAGACATCATAGACTATTTGCTTCCCAATGTCTTTCATGAGGTCTACATCATAGGTCTGGCAGTAATCCTAAGAAACAATGCTAGTTTGATGAAGACAGCAAAGTAAATGGAAAGCTCCTTCTAGGCCGTGGTGAAATGTCTGTCATCCACCACTTATTTCTTTTAGAAATGAGTATAGGGCACCTCAAGATCTGCGTAGTGAAATATCTGCCCAGGCTTACTCACTGGGTGCTAAGAGAGGGACTGGAATCTTACAGTTGTGAATAGCAGAACTATGTGTACTTTGTTGATGAAACCAGTCTGTCTTCTAACGATGATGATCTTTTCAATGCCTAAATCCATATTTAGGCACTGCTGATAGCAGGTTTCCTTGACTTAAAAAAAAAAAAAAAAGGCAAAAAAAGCAGCACTTCTTACCTCTCTTTTCCTTCTGCAGAAGCTGCAGGATATTTTATTTCCAAATTTAGGCATCTGGATATGGCTACAAAAGCATAAATCTGTCATCTATTTAAAAAATAAATTGTGTTGAGAAAGCTTGTGCATATTTTTGATAGATTTGCTAAGCACTCCTACCAATGTAATAATCCTCCCAAATAACCCTGACAATTCACCAAAAAGGCCAAGAGTCTGAATCATCATTGATTCTCTCCTTTAAATAATATTCATAAAAATATTTTAATTTGCTGTGAGGAATTAAATGTTATTACCATGTTGCAAAGGCAGAAACTTCTCACTACTATAGCTGGGATTTTGCTAAAGGCAAAAGAAGAACTGCAACAATATACTGATTTCAGTGAGCTGTTAGAAAAACTTGTGATCATTGTACTCAGGCGTAATTAGGTAGTTAGGCAGTTCATATGTTTTCTCACCTTCACTGCATCAACATTTCAAACATAAGCTTCTAGATTACATCTGAGGAAACAAGAAGTTGAGTAATTTGGGATGCTGCACATGTGCATGCAAATATTTGCAAATGCAATTTCAGAACTTTACATTTGATTTGTGCATATGGGAAGGAAAGATGATTTGTATTAACTGCTTAAGGTTTTAAAGCTGATCTTGGTAAACCAGTTATGGAACTAAATACATCTTTTTCTTTGTGTCTATGTTAGACAAGTTTCTATCTGGTAGTCTTGCTCAATACATACTGATAAAGGCTTCTGATCCTAAGAAACCTCTGTGTGCCATTGTAATCCAAATGAGTCACTGTAACTTGTTATGGATCTTGCTTGCATCAGTGCTGCCTGTAAGCATTTGCTAGGGAATTTTAGTCAGCTGTAGGAAAAACTGGTAATGACGAAAATGAAGCATATTCACTGCCAATAGAAACGCCACTGTCAGGTCCCCTTCCGAGCACTAGGCCTTTTTTCTTTTTTTCCTGAATATTTTAAACTGTTTTGTGGTTTCTCAAGTCCCTGAACCTTTGGGATGCCCAGGGGCTTCCCTTTGCAGCTCTGCAGCAGCTGTGAGAGGCATCACCTTGGGCATGCCAAAGCTGCTGCTGCAGCACTTCCCTGCTGCTTTTGTGCTGTTATTCTTGTAGTCTTGCACCTGCACATCCTGAAGTGTTGGTATGTGTCTTTTGTCAGCTTTCTCATGCAAAGTTATTGCCACCAGGATGAGAATCTCTTTCTCCTTTTGGTTTTTGATTTATTGCACACCATCACCTATAGAACTTGCAAGGAAATCTTCATGCACTTAATCCTGTCTCAACACTTTTTAAGAAACACAAATTGAACCAATGTTCTTTCACAAACCATAATTAACTTGTGGACACCTTAGACAAAGTATTGTTTAGATGAAGAGTTTGCAAGTAATCACAGAAGACAGATAAAAAATAATGCATCCATGAGGCACACAGTTTGATTTTTAAAAGAGAGAAGGAGTTCGTGATCATGAAGCAACAATTGTCAGTGCAGGCTTAGGCAGGGGTTTCCTCTGTGATTTTTTTCTATTACTGTTCATTATGAAGTTTCTCTGTAGACTTTGCTCCTAGCTAGTACAAGAGACAAAATACCAAAATAGGACAACCATTTCATAGGGAGTGTTGTTATAGAAAACAATGAATGATGAGACTGAATTGCAAAGTTTGAAATGGGATCCTAACTTACAGAACATGGCTAATTATGTGGACATAGGGACTTCATTAAACACTAATTGCATTCACCCTAATTGCAGGGGTGAATGTTCTAAGAAGCAGATGAAGTTGTCCTTGTCTTTCGGGTCCAAAGAATATTGAAGCATTTTTATAAGGAGGGCTAACTTTGGCAGATCTCAAGAGAGGCCTTGTTCATAATAGCAATTAAAAGCAGCCATTCAGAAACCCTTGTAAGAAATGTGAGACCTGTCTTAAAATATTTTTTTTTCTAAAATACAGAAGAACTTTTATCCTGGGCCTCACACTGCAAGTACAAGTGCTGATAATATGAAGAGAATCATAGAGGTATATTTAAGCAGTGAAGGAGGGACCTATTTTGTCTAGCTTGGGTCCTACAATGCTGAAACTTCTTATAGATTCCCTCCGTATTAAATAAAAGCTAGATGGCAAGTAGCTCAGCTTATTTATGACATGGGTGCCTACCTCCTCCTTTAAGTGATTAAGTTCTCCATGTGAATGTGGTCCTGAGGGCCCCCTCTGAAGTGTGGAGTGCTTTCAGTTACCCACGACTTCAGCAGGGCTTGATGACACCGTACATCTCACAGGAGCAATCTCTGCTGCACCAGTTCTCAAAATTACAGAGTGCAGAAAATGCTGAAAGAGAGCCCTGATGTTCTGACAGCTGCATGTATTATGTACCAACATTTGAATGTGCAATAGCTTAGGCCCACTTGTTTTTACTAAATAACATGAGAGAAATGGGTAAAAAGAGCTGCCTCTGCAAAGTTACCCATTTATCTTACAATGGAGAGTTGCCTAGCTTTAGGATAATATATATTTATGTGGAGTTTTGCATGTCAGCAAGAGTAAAGTAGTTGTAAGAGTGATATTTTGTAAGATCTGTGAGAATCCAGAATAGGAGACATAAGCAAACAAAAATCTGTTTCTGGTTCAATATGGAGTACAGATGAGCAAAATGCAAACTGAGGTTGAAACATTCTTAAAAAACAAGTCAGAATTCTGCAGATTACTGGAGTGAAAATAGCATAGCCAATTATTTCTAAGGAAGCTAGATCTTTAGTGGTTATAATAATAGTTAATAAAAGGTAATTTGGCACCATCACATTATGAGGCTTTAGCAGTAATGTGGGCTTTCCAGTAATAAAGCAGAGCCGGTAATAAGCATTGGTGTTACAGCTGCTGTCTTCCATTTCTATCCAATTCATCTGTCTCAGTGCCTGAAGCTGTTCAGCAAGACCAAGGGAAACAACATTAGCCTCTTTATTATTTATAAGTCATTTTTTTTCCTGATTACACTGCAATACCATAAACACTGTTTCCATGGAAACTCAAACAAGACACAATTGCCATGGGTATTGTGGTCTATACCTCTAGGAATATAGTATCTAAAGTTTCAACCTGTCCCTGCATGACAAAGGAATGCAGGAGTGATTGATATTTTTTAATTACTGGGTAGTATTGGCTGAGTTCGGGAATTTCTTGAATTTCAGTGTGGTGTGCTGCAATCGTGTTATCCAATTACCTCTCATGCTTCTCACTGACTTTATTTCCTTTGAAAGCTGTACTTTAAAAAATGCAATTAGAAGGAGTTTCTTGTTTCTGTAGACTTCGGTGATGCTAAATGGTGAATTACTTTTATGTGGTATGGAGTAATAGCTTTTAAGGAGTAGGAAACCAAAAATGTTTTTGTGGGTTTTGTAGTGCAAATGGATAAACCTGAGGCTGCATGTTTAATATAAAAAAATTGCATGATCTGAACTGTACTGGTCATCCTCAGGTTAACCAAGGCATAAGTGAAAAGGAAAATATTTCCCTTCTGTTAATAGCTGGCCAGAAAAGTGAAGAAGTTCCAAGTGCCTTTACCCCCTGTTGAATTACCTAACCAAACTGTGGACTCAATAATTCTATAGTAGAATATAAAAATATAGAAATGGGCTAAAAGAACAGCTCTAGCAATACCATAGTGTAGTAAATATGGAGTTCTTTGCTTATTTGATGCAGAACATTACACAACTCCAAGACTGTCTTTTTCGAGTTATGTTGAGGATTACACTTCTGCAGAACTGGGTGATCCACTCAAATAATTCATATGAAAGAAATGGGTGCTTTTCTCTCATTTCTCCTACAAAGGCACTCAGTGCCCTTTAGCAGGGAAAACAAACAAGCTTTGGTTCAAAAAACCGAGCATGAAGAAGGACAGCTGTCCTGCTTGGTGGATGAGATACTCACCTGAAATCTGCACTGAACCTCTAATCATTTATACAAGGTGGAAGATTATTAAAAAGGGAGACTCAGAGCAAGTCTTCTCCCCTATCAATAACAAGTCTGGTGTTCGGGGCACTGCTCTATAAAATGAAGCCAAACTCACTGTTGCAGAAATGAATTAAAAGAAATACCCTTGGTGAAGGCTTGAATCAGAACTGAGGTGTTTTGGTGGAAGTCTGGGACAGAGCTAAGGAAGTGAGGCAGCAGCAGCAGCTTTGTGAATCTAGTCCATCCTCTCCTCCATTTTCTTCACAAGTGCTTAAAAACAAAACATTTGCTTTTGAGGTTTAATGGAACATGTCATTAGTCTTGAACAGAATTTTTAACACTGCCTGTTTTGGCAAGAATCTGAATTTGTTTTCATCTGAGCCAGGTCTATTTTGCAATTGTTTGCTTTGCCTGCAGATCAGTTATTGACAAACCTTTTCTGCAGAATAATGCCATGAATATTTCTGTTTCTCAGCCAGAATGGCTGCTGCTTCCAGTTCAAGGAAACTGGAATAGCTCTTCCCTCCCTGGGGCAGAAAGCTGTCTTTTCTTGCACCTCAGGAAAAGTAGCTCTGAAGTTTAGAAGTCTCTTTTGCAGGACAGCATGGGAGATCTTCATATTTCTGCCTCAAAAAACAAGATCAAATAAAATTTTTGCCCTCTTCTAGTGCCACATTACAGCACTATGTTGGCAAAGAAGCAGTATATTCTTTGTTCTCTGCAACTGTATAGCCAAAGGGGGGTCTATCCATCTGAACAGTTCTTGCTTCATGCAGTTGCCCTTGCACATTGCTGCACTCCATTTTAGATATCTTTATTTTCTTTCGTTTTATGCAACATGCTTCCCATTCTGTCGTGTCTTTTAGAAACAAGTCACTCTAGAATGAAGGCTGGGATCCATTTGCCTAATCAAGAGAGATCAGCATCATTTTGGATGCTCTGGGATATCTGAGACACCCTCACTGGACTGGCAGATATACTACAGGACTTACGGGCAGCCTGTGCCCTTCTAGAATAGCAATCAAGTCTGTGGTGTTTGCATTGTGCTAGACCTGTCTGCAGTGTGACCCTTTCTGAATCTCTCCCTAAAAGAGAGGCATAGGGTGTTTGGTCAAAGAAGAAAAGCAGTGATGAATCTATGGACTGTAGCATCCTGTGATGAGCTCAAAAAAAATCTATTTATTGTAGATAAAGACTACAGTATCACTTCTAAGTCTTGGGAAGGACTCCTAGAAATACAGGCATAATTATCATACTGAGGTTGTGCTAAACTAGTAAACAAATGTGTCTGGGACTGCTCTCCAGCACCGGTGCCAACTGGCATGCTAAAATTTCTGTCCACACTGCTGAAACCTTTCAGCCATCTCCAGAACATAGCTACATGCAAACTGTTCATTGACAGTGTATGCAGGTGTGTGCTACTTCCCAGCTGTGCCTGTGAATGGTTTGGCAGCCTGCTGGCTGGGGCAGTCCAAAATGATGCCAGGACTGTTTGAATAATTGAGATTATTTAGTTCAGCTCCGCAGAAGTATTCTGTATAACTGTGCTGCTTACTGGTGTAGATGTAGCCTATGACTTCAGCAGTCCATTCCTACTTTCAATCAGAAAATAATTCAGGATGAAAAGGACCTCTGGAGGCCATGTAGTCCAACCCCCTGCTTAAAACAGAGTCTCCTTTGGTATTAGAGCAGCATATTTGGGGACTTCCCCATCTGACTTCTGAAAATCTCTGAGGATGGATATTTCACAGCCTGTCTGGACAACCTGTTTCAGAGCCTGACCACACACTGTGGACATTTGTCTTTGTATCCAAGTAGATATAGGCCACATCCCACTGATATGCAACCTAATGATTCTTTCGGATGTCCCTCTCCAGGCAACTTATTCTTGCAAAATATTGCCTGGATTTTGCAGTGTGCAGGCACAGGCATAACTTACTGCAACTTCATATTATCCTCTGTTAAATGACACAAAGGAATGAGCTATGTGTGTGCTCTAAATCCATCCCAGCAGCAAGGTGAGACTCAAGAGGCTTAAACACCACTGAAGGTGCTCCTTGTGGTGGCGAACAGAACAAAGACCTGTGGAGTCCTCAGGACCTTCTCCTTCCTTTCCAGGTCTCATTTTTCTGTGGGTTGATTTTTCTGTTTCCTTGTAGTCATTTGCATAGCATATATTTGGCAATTTTTGGCTTCTCAGGTATGGAGAAAGATGTTTGCTACAGCTTGGGAGAAGGTGGTCATTCTGAAGCAAATAACCTAACCAAGTAACGCAGCAGAGTGGATGTGAGTCTGCAACAGCATCATGGAAGAGAGGCCTCTGTGGCTAGCGGTTCCTGTTCAGGTGACAAGCTGTGGCAGGTTATCCCAGTACACCTTGAGTTCTGTGTTTTATCCAATTTTTGCTTTTAATTACACGTGCTTTAATGTCATCTAGCTACCACATCGTGAGTTGGGTACCTCCAAGAAGGTGTCTTACATCACATTCTGTGAAAGCATGCTGTGTCTAGGTGTTAGTTCCCTAAGAAATGTTAGCATGGCTTCAGTTATTATTTCGTTTAGAGAAAAGAATTTCATAAACATCAGGCTGTGCTATAAAATGGATTGCATCATTTTCAGCAAGCCCAGGCAGAGAACTTTAATCACTAATTAATTCGATTACATTGGAAAACAGACTAGCAATGGAGATTTCAGCTCAGCCTCTTGGTTTCAGCTATAATAAGATCCTTTTATTTCTCCCACTCCACACAACATCCATCCCTACCCAGCAGCCCCATGAGGGCCCTGTGAGTGACAGGAAGGAGGCTGTGACCAGGTGGGCCAAGGCATTGGACTGGAGGCCAGGGCGTGAGGCTGGGCATGGGTCTGGGGTGGCAGGGATCAGGCACGGCCTGGGCTTGGGCTGATGCTGAAACATGGCACCCTGTGTCAGGTCCCCATGCCCGTGGTGCTGTCGGGGCCTGGCGTGGCCTTGAAGTGCTGCTCTCTGTACGCCATCTTAGGTGCCAAGCCACCTGTGAAGAAACAGCTGTGTCCATAGAAACTAAAAGGAAGCAAATAAAAAACTCTTATGTGAAACCTGTGCCTTAGTGAAATGCCAGCTTGCCTTCACTTTCTTCGTGATGCATTGCCTTCCCACCCACTTTTTATTTGAGTTCAAGTTAATACAGTTTAAAAGATCTCTGTGGAAAGGATTTAAACTATTTTCTGTCTATAGAGAAGGTCTAAGAATAGCTCTGTTTGTTTGTTTGGTTTTTTGTTTGTTTGTTTGTTTTTGTTGTTTTCTTTTTGACTGCATAACAAAGCTTTGTATTATGAGATTAAACCATACTGGAGATTATAATACCTCATTGTGTTAGCTTTTCTTATTCAGATTAAATAAGCCACAACGTGACTAGGGATTGCTTTGTATTCCACAATATTGTATACCCTCCAATTTGTGATATTTCAGTACTTTGGTATTTAGATATGCTGAATGATGTGATGTTTCCTATGGGAGGGTGAAGATGGCGTGGGAAAGTAAAAATCTTAAAGGCATATTTTGAGATATTCAAGTAAGTTATAATCACAGAGAAAATAAAATAGAAATTCTTTCCCATAGCATCGCTTAACCCTGGGAACTTTATGAACTGCTGGGACAATATAAATAATCATTTTGACATGAATATTGTAATTTCCTCATTGCCATCATGGTACCATAATACAGACAAAATGAGACACAGTTTTCAATGAAAATGTATCTGATGGATTTAGTACAGGCTTTTTAAAAACTGTCAGTATGTTGTGATTTCTTTCTAGTGACTAAATTTTTTTCATACCTTTTTGAATCATTATAGCAACTATAATATATTCGTGAATAGTCAGCATAGTCAAGCCCATAATATTTCACAACTTTCAGACTTGATGCTCTTCAAAGTTGCATAGTATTATTCTTTCCTCTTCAGAGGTCATCAGCTTTGTGAGCTGGTACTCATTTTTTATTCACATGTTTATTCGCAGGCCTATTGTGAAATCACCAAAAGCTGTTCCAAATACGAGAATTCACATTTTTCCATTATAAGTTTTCAGAAAATTTATTTGCGTTATCATTGTTTTTAGAAATATTTTTGTATGCAAAGCTTTCCTAAGCACAGTCAAAACCAGTAACGTACTGCAGTTTTTCATCAAACAAAGGTTTGATTTTCTAGTTCTGTTTTGATGCCACAGTGTTCACGTGGCACATACTGCTCATGCTGCCTTTGCAAATGCATAGATATCTAATAATACTGGTTGCTCCTTATTTAGGTGAAAGTAGATGCAGCTAAACATGAAGCGATACACCTGAGAAAGCCCCTTCCCCCCAAGTTACATAAAAAAAGCTTTGTGTAAATAATTTCCACTCTAGGGTGATACCATAAGGTTATGACAGGCAAGTCTGAGAAAATGTTAGTTCAGCACTAAATAGTGTTCAACAAACACTAGTTTGTGTCAAATGAAGAACCTGAAGTCAGGAATTCTTGGAAGATGAATAGATAGTAAACCAAGCTCATTATATCATTATGTAAATGCAAGGTTTACTTCTGTCTTGAACAGTGCATGCAGTTCTGGGCTGTAGTAAACTAAGTCTTTCCAGCATGCAAAAGTGGCAACTGAGGAAGAATGTGCCATGGGTCTGTAAAATCACCATCACCATATGCCACCATATGCCTTTCAGTGCAACCTAGGAGGCCTCAAGTCAAGATAGGAGGAGCATTGTTCAACATAAATCAAATGATGTATTTCTTTGGACAGCAGACAGTAGACTTGGAGAACTAGTTGTCAAGGGCTGCTGTCAGTTTGAACAGTTTGCATGGGTTTGAAGGGAACTAAGGATTAATGAAAGTATAGCTATCATACACAGCTCAGGAAATTCCTGGGCTGAAAGTAGTTGGAGGTTGGTGGATTAGGAGGAATTTTGATATGTGCCTGACCTGTTCCTACTCTCTCACAGATATTTGTTTTGACTACTGTAGAAGACAAGATAAAGAGTTAAGTAAGTTTTGGGCCTGTTCAATAAAGGCATTCTTACTTATGGATCTTGTGAATTGTTTATAGCTGATTTTCTCAGATATGATTGTATGGCAGTGTGAATGAACAGGACTACTTTGGGCACGGTACCACAGCATTATTGAAAACACAGTTCCATTGTTTTCTGAATGTGATTGAAAATTATATTTTATTTATTCCTGACTAAACTTTGTCTCACCTGCCTTTTGCCTTTGCTACTGCTCCTTTTCTGAGACCTGAAATGAATTTTTGAGATGCTTTCTTTATGAAAAAGAAATGAGATTTATATTCAGGTCAGCATTACATTCAGGGAAAAGCTGTCCTGAGGTTATTGTTTTTCCATAATTGCCTCTCTCTGGTTGTTTTTGCACAACTTCCCTGCCAGCTCTCCCTTATTTAGGATCCTTGAGGCAGCTAAAGGTCCCTTAAATTCTGTGTGAAGAGTGCACCCCTCTTTATCCCATCCCGCTGTGGATCCCTTGAGTCCTGGGGGGCTCATCCCAGCTGCCTTGCATTGCCTTGACTACACTACTGCTGTTGGCCTGTGTATTTAGTGTGAGATGAGCAAAGAGGATGCTTAGTGTGCCATTACCTGTTGTATGTCTCTAAGCAGTCAGTATGCATGATGAATAGGAATCCTTCCTGTTCAGTGAGCCCCAATGCACCTAGGACAGAAACGTGTCTCATATGAGTTGTGTAAAAGGTGGTTATTTTTTTC
Source organism: Pampusana beccarii (assembly GCA_013399365.1). Lineage (NCBI taxonomy): Eukaryota > Metazoa > Chordata > Aves > Columbiformes > Columbidae > Pampusana > Pampusana beccarii. The sequence continues at coordinate 647,414 of VWYH01007692.1, forward strand.
ACCTGAGGTCTGCGGATCACTGGAGGTGGGTGAAAAATTGGAGCGGAATGTGTAAATTCAGAGCACAGATAGTAATGCCACTTTCAGAAGATGTGTAGGGCTACAGTTGCCAGGCAAGCTGAAAAATCACTGGAATAGTCTGTGTTTGGAAGTTTTCCTTAGCACAGTCAGGCAGGTGCACTTGTAGGATTCTTTTGCAGGACATTCTGCAGTGATCCTTCATCTTGTCTTACCTTCTGAGTACTGCTTTGCAGGCAAATGTGGAAAGGAACAGAAAAAGAGTGTACAGTGAAGAACAAGTGGAAATCTTAGTTTAAAATGCAAATGTATATCTTGTTGATCTCTGCTTCATCAGACTATATTTAATGATGTCTGTTTTTTTGAATTTCAAGAGAGCAGTATTTGGAATAAAACATGTTTTGTATTCGTTGTCATGACATCTCTCCTTCCCTTTCTGCTTCCCCTGTTGAATCTGTATGCACTTTATTTAATAACAGAAATTCTGATAGGGTTTCTAGGAGAACAAAGCCACTGAGAGCACAGTTCGTTCATAGCTATAACTGCTCTCTATGTACAGTGCTTTTTATTAATTTTTTGAAGCAGCAGTCACTTATTGAGTCCTCAGACTTTTTTTCCTCCTTGGTGAAGGGCCACTGTAAGGCAGTGCATTAAGCATCCCCTCCAACAATAAAGATATCTGAGGCACTTCATCAGAAAGGTTCTGTATCCAATTATTTGCAAGCTCCTTGTGGATATGATTCTATGGAGTGAATGGGAGACATACTTCAGTCATTCTCTGCACTGATAGTAATTTAATAAAATAAAAAGCTATTGATTTATTGATTTTTTTTTGTTTGTTTTTTGTTTTTTGTTTTTTGTTAACTGTGTTAAAAAGCCACTGTTAATCTTGGCTTCACTCGGCTGTTGGCAAAGCGTTCACCAGCAAGTAGATTTTTACTTTTCCCAGGGCACCATTTATTAAATGCCGTCTTAATGTGTACAGATGATTAGTTTAGCTGAAGTGAGGAAAGATTTATAATACCTTCCTGTCATTTAACTTCTCTAAGTCAATCCAGAAGTTAGCAGCTTTTGCAGAGATTTATCTCCTCTACCTTGAGATTTTGTTTCTCCCATTGCTTAAGCCAAATGTGTCTCCGAGCTTACTGAGCCAGGACTTTGCAGGCAAGAGCTACTTTTGACAGATATATAAAATAGCATCCTATTTGCTCACTCTTATGGAAGTAACCACTCTGTGATGCTATCACCCATCTTATGTGACAGAGGAATGTGACTTAAGCTGTATTGCAAACCTCAGCTCGGGTAAAGAGCTAAATCAGTAAAGGTGGACTCACGTTAAATTATTTTATCTGTCTAAAATTGTGGATCTACTCTAAACTAGCTGTTTAGAGATATGCCTTCTTGAAAACCATTCGTGTCATCTATTCATTTTGGAAGTCCTAAGGAAAAAATATTCCTATCAGGAAAGACCTTGTATTTTATGCACAACTAGTTTATGTGATTTTACTGGCAGCAACCTCCATTCTGAGATTTTTCGGAACCATCACTTTAACACTAGGAACATTTGTTACCAAAGCAACACAGTAAGGCAGACTTAAAAGAATATGATGCACTTTGCCTGTCCTTGACAGATGGATTTTGTCTGTACAGCTCCATTGGCAGAGGGAAAGACATTTGGAGTAAACCCTTCCTTGGCCTCCAAGTTCCCATCTGCTTTAGTGGGGGTAGAATTTCAGTTTTTTTCTGCAAGGGAAGTAGACAAACTAGTTTGGTGTTTGTGCCTCAGTGAGATCCTTGCCTGGGGTGCAGTAAAATAATGCAGATACGATAAAAAAAGCAAAAGTCATAGTAATACTAGGCCCCACCTCTTGATTAAGAGGATGACAGTCTTACTATAAATGAAGAAGAAAGGAAGACAAGAAGAATATTTACCTGGATTTCTCAACACTTAATGCTAGAATTGGGGGTAGTGACAAATCTCATCACTGCTGTGCACAGCTCCTGCAGAGGCAAAGTATGTAGTCACTTTTACCACTTAGAAAGTGGAGAAAAAGCTCTGGTTATAACATCTGATTCACAGTTGACATTTCTATCTGTCTTCTTGCCCATGTGTAAGGAAGTGCATATACCAGCTTGTTGGGGAACCGCATTATTCACTAAGGCATAATGAAGTCTCTCAACTGTAACTAAAAATGTGCCAGTAAATCCTGCACAGTAGCTATAAAGTTGCTTCATGTTGGTATTGAAGCCAGCAGCAAATGGCGAAGGTCACATCTACAGCATCACATAGAATCGCAGAATCACAGAATGTTAGGGAATGGAAGGGACCTCAAAAGATCATCCAGTCCAATCCCCCTGCCGGAGCAGGAACACCCAGATGAGGTTACACAGGAAGGCGTCCAGGCGGGTTTTGAATGTCTCCAGAGAAGGAGACTCCACAACCTCCCTGGGCAGCCTGTTCCAGTGCTCTGTTACCTTCACTGAGAAGAAGTTTCTTCTCAAATTTAAGTGGAACCTCTTGTGTTCCAGCTTGAACCCATTACCCCTTGTCCTATCATTGGTTGCCACTGAGAAGAGCCTGGCTCCATCCTTGTGACACTCACCCTTTACGTATTTATAAACATTAATAAGGTCGTACTGGTTAAACTGGTTATACTTCAGTGCTCTGACAGGGCAGTTGCAGACACATCTCACCACTCAACCCTCCAGAGACTTTCAAGCAAAGGGAGAGGCACCTCTAGCAACATTCATGTTAGGTGTCTCATTCATCTCAAGGGCAATGCTGCTCTGAGCAACATCACTCTGGTTTGGTTCAGCTGAATACACCAAAATCGGGGAAGAGCCAGAGGATGACATCAGCCTATGCTCAGACCCATTGTACGTTGATGATTTAATGTTTGCATCCTGACCAATCAATGGTAACACTACACGGTCCTCCAGATGGGAATCACAGAATATTTGAGTTTCAAAGGGACCTCTGGAGGTCATCTTGACCAAACTCCTTGCTCCAGCAGGGCAATAAAGCAACAGTTGCCCAGGACCATGTCCAATGGGTCTTGAATATATCCAAGGTGGGAGACTCTGCAACTTCTCTGGACAACCTGTGCCAGTGTTCTGTTACCCTTACAGTAGAAAAGTGTTTCCTGATGTTCAGAGAGAACACCCTGTGTCTCGAATTTGTGCCCATTGCCTCTGGTCCTGGCACTGAGCACCTCTTTTCTGCTGAGCTGCTTTCTAGCTGGGTGGTCCCAGCATATTTTGGTGAATAGGATTTTTCTTCCTCAGCTGTAGGGCTTTGCACTTCTTGTTTAACTTCATGAGTTGCCATGAACTCCACCATCTCTTGTATACTGCAGCCAAGGCTGCGTTTGACCTTCACATTACCAATGAGGCTCAATGCAATACCTCTCTTCACTGACTCATCTATCACTTGGAGGAAGATGATGTAATCAATTCCCTCCAGGAACCTCCTGGATTGCTTTTGCCCTGCAGTGTTGTCCCTCCAGAAGATTTTGGAGTGATTAAAGTCCACTATGAGGATCAGGGCCTGTGGATGTGAGGATGAACAAGTGACTTGCAGTGGGCTAGTAATGTATGATTGCAGTTGTCCTTCCTGACCACATGCTAGTAAGTGGTACAGGCTCTTAAGGAGCAGGACACTGATTTCAATTGCCTCATTGTGGTCAGAAAGCATCTGGTCATCTCTAGATGGAAGCTGGCACCACTATCTTGCTGTGCAGCTGTGGCACAGCAGCGTGGTACTGAAAAGCCTGCTGTGACAATTGCTGTGGCAAGTTATGCAAAACCCTATGTGCATTGTTAGTCCTGAACTGACACCACCAATAATGGTCCTAATATATACCTTATTCTAGAAATGTGGCATGTTCAATATTATGAGGTCATCAAAAATCACATCCGGTGTTCTCTAAGAGAAGCCACGACTACTGTAATCATGAGGAGTATCCTTCCACCTTACATTTGGGAAATCAGTGATTACACTGTGTAATTTCTGCATGCTGAGACTGGACGCATTCACCATGCAAATGTCTGTGTGTTACAGAAGCTCGGCATTTTCCTCAAGAAACTTGTGAGAACCCTTTTCCAACCATGTTATTGATATCAGCGAAGCAGAAGAACATATACATTTCTATCAGGGTGCACATATCCTCTACTGATTACTGCATCCCCAGTACCTGCTGTTCAGGTATAGCCCCATTCCAGCCAGGTATCCGTGGATTTTCCCATAATTTCATCCCTCTTCTACCACTGAGGCAGCTTGTATGACACACTGAGAGGACTCTAAGAGCTGGAGAGGCCCCACTAGGATCAGATGGACTCAGTCAAGAAGATCCAAAGAGATGAATAGGATGCGATGTGATGTGATGAATGTGAACCCTCAGATCATGTAGTCTCAGCATTTCTGAAAAAAAAAACCAACAAACAACACAGGTGAATTTCATACCAGATCCTAAAATAGTGTAATATTTGGTAATACAGTCCTTTGTTATCAGATCATACTCTGGCCCTGCTACTATCAAACACATATATCATGACAGATATCTCTTACTTCCTGTTGCATTGACAATTTTCATGAAGAAAAACAATGAATGCTTTCATAACATGATACAGCAATGGTCAAATTATGAGTTTCCTATTCAGTCCAATCAAAAGCCCACCACTTTTTTTAAGGAGCTCCTGTGTTTTCATCCCTAAAAGTACATAGTAAAGTAGTAAGAACTGGTTAGAAACTTTCCTACAGCTTTTTAAGCAGAAACTGAAGCTTTACTTCATTGAGGCAGGGTATAACTTTCATAAATGATGACATATAACACGGTTTTCTAGTAATACCTTGGATTTGCCATATAATCTCCAGTGTCCCAGGATAACTGATAGGAAGAAATGGTGTGACAGCTTTTTTTTTTTTTTTTCNCTTTTTTCTGACTTGTTGCTGTGGTAGAAATGGTTAGACTCATCAAACTGATAATCAGGACTATACTTTCCATCCGCTTATATCCATGAAAAGAAAACCTTTCCGATTACTGTTCAGATTCACTGCCTTCCTTTGCTTAAACCTAATTTCCTTGTACTTTAGTCTTTTTCTGGTGTGCAATGTATTTTTCTAGCGTATTCCCAGCTAGAAGGGAGTACTTGTGGCTCACCCTGGCCTTCTTTCTTGTTCAATGTTTTTTCAACAATTTTCCTTTGATTGCAGCCAGTAATCAGCCAGCAGCACCCTGCTTCAGTCCTGTGCTTTCATTGCATATACCTATTGTGTTGCCAAAGGACTTTTAGGATAAAAAAGTTACATTATTGTTCAGGCTTCTTTCAAGTTGTGCTCAATAGCTGTTAGCTGTCATCAGGATAGTTTGCTACTGCTGTACTTATGACCTAAACGTAAATGTTATAGTTTGATAACCAGTCACCAAAAGCGTAATAAAAATATGTAATAAAAATGTTTGCTCTATCTAGAGGGTCTCATTTTTATTTTAAAAAACGATTATTCTCTGGTGAATGTCATTTTTTCACTGTTAACAAAACTACTTGTTTTTGTTTCTTACCTTTCTCCTTGAAGTGAGCAGGCAGCAGTATAGGCACATGTGATGAAATTCAGCTTACCTGACTTCAGACCTTCAGGAAGGTAGTTAACTAAACCTAAGGTAGCCCTCCACAACTCCTATCAAAGTCTTTGGTAAGAAATAGGCATTTCTGGGGCATGACTCATCTGACTTATTTTAGACTTCTCCTTCGGGATGAGATGAATCACACCTAAGTGGCTTTTTCTCTGCGTTGATTGTAAAAGATGCCTAAGGTGACTGCTGTCCACATTGAGCTTCATAGGTGTTTGGCACGATTGCGATTCAGCAGTAACTCAACATCTGAACTTGTCATTTGACCGCAGGCATCTGCAACAAAAGAGCAGAGGAAAGTTTTGCTTTCTCCTTTTGTTTCAGAAGACACAGATGAAACAATCCGCTCTAGCATGGACAATGATATCTTTAAATATAAATTATATGCTCTTTTAGGTTCATTAGGCAGCTATGCATTCTTCAGGAATCATAGGGAGCTGCAAATAATAATTAGCTTTAATGATCAATGTAGGTCTAAATTTTAGAATTGTAAATGCATCAAATGCTTTCCCTTGAAAAGGATAACAGAAGCTTTGTCAGATGCAGTAAAACAAGACAAGAGACTGTTTTGAGGATGCTTGAAAGCATTTTTTTTTCCCCAATGAAATTTAATGGCTGTTCAAGCTTCAAGAAAGCAAGCAGACAGAAAATGCCCATAGTCCACCTGCTGCTTTCAAGTAGCAAAACATGTGAGAGTGAATTATATTTTCTTTAGTACAGACACCCAACAAGTGCCTTTAGTAAACTTTTGCCTGACTTTGGAGCTGAAAGAAAACATTTTTGTGAAGTAAAATATTTATGTGCAATCATTTTTTTTTTAAGGGAAAACCATAAATGGAGGCAGTTTCTTCCAATTTACATGTGAATATCATTAGCTCACAGACTATTGTGGTAGCCTTTGTGAAGCACAAAGACCAGGTCAGGGAACTTCACAGTACGGAAGATGTACCAGTGCTCAGTATATCTCGTAAATATTTCTCAAAATGTTTGAAGAATTCTCTTGGAGCAGAATAGTACCAAGTTAAGAGAGCTTATTACAAAATTTCCTAGCCCTAGGCAATGTCATACTGGTCAGTTTACTGCCAGAAACTCATTGCTACACATAAACAGGTTATAGATGTAACAAATTCATTTGGAAAAGGATCTGTGCCAGTGAAAGTGCCTGTGTTTGTCCCATATGGGCACAAGTCCCTGTTTGGGTGTTGTGATGGTCACTTAATGGGGGTCTCAAACCTCCTTCACCTGGTCAAGTACATTTCTTCTGTAGATTGCCCTACTGGGAAAATTAAGACACCTAAGACTCATCCCCTCAGGACTATCGCAGTCCCTCCTCCATATTGCTGCTTCTGCTTCCACTTTGCTCCCCACACAAATTTTCACTGATGTCTTCAAAGAGAGACTTAAGAAAGATGCTACAGCTACTCTCTTGCCTTTGATTTCTCTCTTCCTACTGCTCCTTCCTTCTCTCCTCCTGTCACAAATAAAAACCTCTCATTTGCTTTTCTCCATTTTGCTTCCATGCTATCTCTCAGTGCCTTCAGGTGCCTTTCATGCACTTTATCTGACTGTTTGCTCAGACTGTTTCCCCATTTTTCACACTTAAAAAGCCCACTCACAACTCTCACTTTCTAAGCCCTTTCCAGACCTCCCTTTCTCTCTGTTCCTGAGCTTGTTGATATTCTAAACTCTCCTCAGACTTTATCCCATCTCCAGTCTGTCCTCCATCCCTGACAGAACTCTAAAACTTCTCTCACCAAGGCCTTGATGACTGCAACTGCATTGCAGATCCAGAATCATGGGCTCATCTCCTTCAAATTGTCAGACACCTGCAGCACATTTAAGCAGGCTTTTCTACCTGAATTCTTGTTCTTCCTCAGGAACCATGTCCTCTCTGGGCTTCTCTCTTAACTCTCTACTCATGTTCTTCAGGAGACAGTTGCTTTAACTTTCTCTAGGCTTCTGATAGCTGTTTGATGTCCCTACCTGTGTGCATTGCCTTTGGATAATTTTACCAGAAACAAACTCAGCTCCACTCTCTAAGAAGACAAAGACAGAGAAGCAGATTTTCTCTTGTCCAAACTAAAATCCTGGTTTCTCTCTTTGGTGCCTCTTCTGAATGTCTAATGATCCACTCTACTTACCTGTGACTAAAGGCAAACTCATTTTCTCTGGGCCACTTGGCAGATTTCTGTCCTGTTTGTTTAGGCTTTAGTCATTTGAGTTATGGCTGATGATTGGAGTGCTGCAGTAGTGTGATAATTCAAATATCAAATAACTGTAGAGTTGAACTAGATGTAAATAAAGCTATATTGAAATGGATGTTACATTACCTGGAGAAGACTTACAGAAATAATATTTATTTGTGTTTAAAAAAAAATCTGTTTTTTTGTCAATACTTCCACCTGGCTTAGCCAACATCTTCAACACTTCAAAAAAACAAGCTCAAAGAGAATAGGTTTTGGTGATGTTGAATGAAAATATATTATGCAAATATTGACCAACAGTAACGGATGACACATATGAGAGATTATTAATATTATTTGGAAATCAAACAATTGCTAATAATTTGTTTTGGTTTTGTGAATCTGCTGAAGAATGAGAAGGTCTTTAGATGTAAACTGGAGATATATCGTAGTGATATGGAGTGAAGGTAATGCAACATGGATCTGATTGTTCTTTTGTAATTACAATTATAAGAAACAGATAATTACTCCCTTAGAAGCTTAATTTTAACACTAAATTTGAAAGCAGTGCACTAATAAATATTAAGGGGTTGCAAAGGAAGTCTGCTAGTCAAACTAAATTTCTATCTAGTTTTTCATTGCAAAATCAGTAATATGAAAACATTTGCTTATGATCAAGTAGTTGTGAGAGGAAAAAAAAGACATATGAGCTTGCAATGATCATGTTGGTTAAACCACGGCTTTATCGGTCTCTATTGATCCTTTCTTTTTTCACTTACTTGACAGTCCGTGAAAATGCTCACAGCTGGGTGCCTGTGTTTTCTTAAGAAGTTAAAAACAAGACTGATAAGTTTATGTCCGTATTCACCCCTGCAGGAAAGTGCTGGAAGAAGAATGGCATTATTCCATCTTACTCTTCTGTGGGGCGCTATTGTTCACCATGTAAGAACAGCTTTTCCTTAATGTCCCATCTGTAGAAAAATGACATATTTGTCTTCATTGCCACCTTTTGATTTCCAAGGTATGTTGGAAATAGATGTTGGGTGAAGGAATTGTGACTGATTTGATGTTAAGAAAGAAAAAACCTCCACTATTTCACATTTAGTAAAGCACACTTTTATTTTTATATATATATATATACACGTATAGATGGTCTGCTGGTTCCTCAAGTCTTTTTGTGTAATGTGAGGGAACGCTTTGTGCTTGAAAATTTCTGTTACTGCTTGGCTTCTCTCTTCAAAGGGGTGGATTCCCTTACACCTGGGGCAGTTTTAATTGGATAATATAACTCAATATAGTAACACAGAAAAGCAAACTTCCATGTTGTGTTGATGGTTTAAAATTAAACTGTTTATTCATTAGAAACAGATTAAGCCTATTTGGTAGCTAGAGTTCATCTGAATATTAAACGCTGGATATAAAAGAAAATAGCACTTATGCTTAATTGCATGTTTCAAACTAGTTTTTATAATACGCCTTTTTTAGTATCACTCAATAGCGCATACTGCTATTGTCCTTTGAGCCAATTTTCCTTGTTTCTCTGATTCAAAGCACGAGATAGCCTTTATCTGGAACAATCTTATATCTGAGGTTTTAAAAAAATCTATCACCTTTAGTTAACTTGATGTCATATTCTGTATTCAGGAAGAAATGAAGTTCTTTGTAAGATTTCTGGAGCAATATTCTCAGGGCCGAACTTCAGCTAGAGTAAATTACATGGCTTGAAGGAATTATGCAGACATCATTTGAGGGTCTAGCTTTTGGCTATACTCTTATAGAGTCATTGATTTCTGTGGGCTTCCTGGCATTCACCTTAATCAAGAGCTGGTGAGCACTGAAAGCAGATGGTCTTATATCTGTGCTTATATGGCTTTCCACAGTGTAATGTCTATAGTAAATATCTTTAGTCTAATAATGTCAAATAGTTTGATTCATACACATTGAGAAAAAAGTAGGCAAAACTTACAAAATTGTACATATCTGTGGCAAGATGTTTAGCTGATGTAGTTCACACTCCCCTCACTAGTGTTAACCAGCTGTAGACATCTGAAGATATGAATGCTAGTATCATATTTAAGTAACAATTTACAATAAATCTGCTACAAATATAAATTTTGAGCATCATGCTGTTCCGAAGTTGCTATGGTTTTGTGTTCCAATCAGTTTTTTAGAGTGATTAATGTCATAGTTTAAAGCTGCAAGTCACAGAGGGAACAACCTTTCAGCATTTTGCTCTTGACTTATACCACCCTTTATCTCTCAAGGTCCTAAGTGTAGAACAATTTTCTTGTGAAATCAGGCGAAATCATAGCAGAATCATCAGACTTCATGTGTGGTGGTTTGTTTTTTGTTTGTTTGTTTATTTGTTTGTTTTTAATCTGGTAGTGATATTTTGAAGAGCTGGTAGCCATAGCAACCAAATAGGTTTTAAAGGCTGCAAACAGTTCAATAGTCTGTTGAACTGACAAAATGGCATGCTGCAGACAAAACGGCAAAATGAATTGTATGCCTTTTGGGACTGCCACATGATGGAACAGACTCTTCTTATTTGAGACACTTTTGACCTTCAATATGAAATTTTTTTTTCGAGATATGTATATAAAATAAACTGTCTTTAAATACTAAAATAAATGCTGCTGCAAATGGCATTGTAGATGGCATTGTGAGTCCTAGTTTTCTATCGCTGCAATCTCTGGCATGGATGTGTTTGAGCTGCCAGGGAGAATATGTCCAAACTGAGTGCTGGGGTAATCTGGGGGCCATACAAGGATGGGTTTCTGTCCCACCTGGCAGTATCATTGCAAGCAGGGTGCCCTGGGGGCTGTCCCTGGGATGTGCTGGTGAGCTCAGAACGTGCCAGGACACCTTGAGCTTGTGGCAAGGCAGCTTGGCTGCTGCCACAGGGCCAGGGTACTGGGCAGTACGGCGGCCTTGAGGCCTTCTGTGGCTGGGGTGGTGGACTAGGGACCCATGACAGTGCTGTTGACATGGCTCCTGACAGGCTCAGCTAGGGACATCCAGCACCCCTCGCTCTCTTCAGTAGCCTGTTACTGGAGCAGCTGGGTACAATTTTTTGGGTTTTTTTTGGTTGTTTTCTACTATGCGTTCAACTTACATTCGACTCTGTGTTATGAATGTAGATACTCAATTAAAAAAACCTCCCTCCTTGGGTGAGTATGATCCTGGGATTTTCTGGTCTGCAAATCTCTGTGATTGCTTTTTTTTACTTGACTGTCAGTATTTCAGGGAAGGTCATAAGTCTGCTATACTCTCTTCTAATTCTTTGTCCTGGCTAATATTATTTTTCTTCTTTCCTAATCTCTTAACTAAAATCCAGTATTTTCACCATTTTTCTCTTTTCCCTTCTGGAGGATTAACTCCTGCTTTCTGATTCTAGCTCGCCAACGAGAGCTGCCCTGGAAGCACAGGGGAGGGTTTTGGGCTGCTGAGCCTACTTTGTTTCCAGAGAAATAGCCTGTGGTAAATGCAGTGTTGCAATCAGAAGATTTTTAATAAAAATCTGTTGGGTCCATTGCTTTCATCCCCATAGGGAAACTCACTCTATTTCTTTCATTTTATATCTCAGGCTAAGGGTCAGATCCACTGTAGAAACCAAAAGGGAAGTGGAGGTGCAAGGAAATTAATGTTACATCTACTTCATCAATTAATCCTCTTGAGCTTTTCTTAAGTCCGTTCTTCCCCTGCACACATTTTTTACTTGGAAGCATTCATGGTGAGGCATGACCATACTGACCTCTGAAACACTGTTGAGGGTAAGAGGCCAACTGTCCCACCAGATTCTTGTTCATGTATGATGAGTAGACAAGTCTTGGTCTGGGTAAGCATGTGAAAGTCTAGGTTCCCAGCAGGTATCCTGAGCTGAACCCTCCTTCAGTCTGTTGGGGATGCAGTAGACCCAGCTTCAAGTCGGACATGACCCAACAGTCTGTCTGGAAAAAGCCAAGACCATGCGACTGACGTGCTTATATATATTCCTGAATCTGTTGTTTGTGTTTCAAGGCAGTTGGAGCTAGGATTTTCTAATAACTGTTCCACATAAGTGCAAAGTATCTGAGGCATGAAGCAAAAGCCTGATGAATTATAGCATTTTGGAACAAAGTGAAGCTCTGCAGTAGAACAGCTGAAACAGAGGTATGTAGGCAAATAATTGACCACTTTTCTATCGTTTGTTTTCTTGAAAGTAAGAAGGAAGAACTGGAGAAAAGAACAAAGGAGGATGACTGTCATTCAAACATTACTAAGAAATTGTAATCTAAGGTGGCAAATTAGAGAAGACATCTATAAGTACCTAAACTTAGAGGAATACAAAGTCCTAATCCAACCATTTCCCCTTGAGTTCTGAGATTCAACTATTTATTTAAAGAGGAGATTTGAATAATCTGTGTGTTTATGTGTATATAGCTCCATATTTGGGAGTGGCCAAATAGTGGAAAACTGGGTGGGTAACTCAGTCACTAAACTATAGGAAGAAAGTATCTAAAGTATACCTGTAACATTACAGAAGTAGTAAAAAAAGGATTTTTTCTTCTCCAGCCCCTTCATATATTTGCATGTGTGTGTATATACGTATATATAAATATAGCTGCAGGTAGTTTTGCTTGAGTTTGGGGTCATGTTCCCCAAGCCAAGTGACTCTGTGTCCATAAAGCCTCCAAAGGTCCATTCCAGGACCCTTCCATCCATCCCTGTAGCCCACTGGCTGTGCTTCCCCAGGCATACATCTCTACTCCAAATTTCAGATGTGAGTGTACTCATAGACTGTTGCTCAACCGAAAAAAATTCAAACCGGAGCATGAGCTTGAGACCTACGCTGACAACATGACACAGTAGCAAATGCAATCTATGTGAACACATTCCTGTTGCATTCACATCATCACAGATCTTTTGTACTTGTCTACTCCTTCAGCTTTAACTCTGCAATTGCTTTCTAGCAACCTTTTCCCATACAAACTGCTCCTTACAGAATACTCTGGTGCCCTGATCATACTGATGAAGTTAAGGCTGTTCTCAAAAGATAGATCAGTTGCCTGTCACCTATTCATAATTAGTTCTTGAGGCCACAACAACTGCCTGCAAGCATATGGAGAGCACTACTTGGCATAAACAAGAAGTGGGTTGTAACTCACTGACAGAGCAATACATCTCGCTGGTCTGGTGTCAGCAGATTGCTCATTCATTACAATCTGAAGAAACTTCTGCAAAATCGCAAAACTATGTAGAACAAACTGAGGGCATAGCAAAATGAGTGGATAGAGCAGTACCAGATGGACATGNATATAGACTTTTTTTATTAACAATATTCTTTTTTTTTTTTTTTTTTAATATAACAGAACAGATGGCTATAATTATCTTGTCTTTGGTACATTACAAACACTTTGGTTCCAACCTGTTCTGGCTTTGCTGTCAGTAGCAACTGGCAATAGAAATCACCTCACTTGACTTTAAACCTGTAGCAGTTGGATATGAAGCTTAAGATGCCTGAAGATCGGGTGTGGTTCCTACGGACACTCTAAGTGCATCTGTAGAGAAAGCTTAATCTTGCCTTTTCCAGATAGCTGCCTTAAAAAGGGAAGGATTGTTATCCTGAATCACCTCTTTGCTGAGTATATAAGGAATCTAAACTTTGGTTTAAAGTGATATGACTAATTTTTAGATGACTGACCACAGAGAAGAGGAATCCTGCCTTAAAGACCTGTGTGAAGCCACTCATGCATTACTGTTCTCATATATAGCTTGCAGTTAGTAAAGGCAGAGCTTAGTTGTTCTGGGTCTTTTAAAAAGGATGACGATGTCTAGCTTATTTTGGGGATCTTGACTCTTTAACACTGTAAGGAGAGAAGAGTATAGATAATCTTACATCCCTTTAGATGCTGGGAACCCATTTGTGCAGCATTGAAGGGGCAGCTGATCCATGCGCAGCATGTGGTGCAGACCTTGTCCATGGAAGAGGTTGTCCCATTTTGATCATTTGAGCTATTATAGAATTATCTTACAAGAAAACAACTCTAGGTGTCATTTCTACTGTCAAACTTGGGAACTTCTTGCTGTACTTTTATACAAAGACAAGGGCAGTCTAGGGGCATAATCCCTGGGACCAAGTGGAAGCTGCCTTCAGGCTCCTCTGTTATAGCAAGCTGTCTGACTTTATGCTGCAGCCAAGAATACAGAACACTGCCTGAAGGTCAGGCTGGACTTGCAGAACAGTGCAGGCAGCACAGCATGAGCCTGGACCTGCTCAGGCTGTTATGTGGATTACTATCTCCTCAATATACAGTGTTCTTCCAGTCAGGATGACTATAATATCTTGGGAGCACCTTCTGCAGACCTCGTGCAAGCAGTATCTGTATCTGCTTTTTGTGGAAGCTTTGTAAAGTTTGTTAACTGGTATTTCTGCTAAAATTCCTTTTGCCTTTGCTGTATGTCCTGGGCTTTTGACTGAACAGCTGCCCTTCTGCAACAACCTGGTGCACACTAAACTTCTGAGGCATTAGCAAAGCCCCACACGTGGTGCCTTAGTGAAGGAAGCTTAAAACATTGCAATATCAAATTGACAGCAGTGACTGATGCCCAGAGCAGAGATCCAGGTTGTTTTAGCTCAGCATAGGAAAGGTATGTTCTAACATAACCTTTATGTCAGGCTTACTGCAAGGAAATTAGTTCTGTGCTGGGCTGTGTACACTCGTTTTTATGAGACTCTCAGCGTGACTTCTCGAGTCAAACTGACTTCCTTGAAGGCAGGTTCCATTTAAGATGCTTTTGTGTCTCACACTCTCCAAATTACAGACGTGCACCCTTAAAGGTTGTGAATGAATGGCTCTGGGACTTTTGAAACGCTACTTTCCCACCTAACTACTTCAATGAGTAAAGAGTTTTGCTCCCAGTGAAAGGTCAGATAGTATTATTGTACATGGTAGTATTTGTACCTTGGAGATGATCATGATGGCAGATGCTGAACAAACATACCGATATTTCCTGCTCTGAAGAGTACTGCTATGGTATTTAGTCAGGAGGCAGAAATTCTTCTGAAAGGACAAGCTGCTTCTCTTATAGAGGCTTATTGTCTGAAAATCTGCTTTTTGGAAGAACAACTTGAAGAAAAACAATCTGTGGGCCTAAGGATATTTTAAATTGTAGACAGAGATGTTTCTCCTCACTGCGGAGCAAACAAAGAGGCCACGTCAGTGCCCCTGGAGGGGTCTCATGAGACTGGTGATGGGGCAAGGTCAGGAAACACTGCAACCAGAGGCCTTCACCTGTTAGCTGGACTCCTCTCAAGGAGAAGACAGTGTTGTACCTATGTTCTCCAGATGTGACATCCCTTTACAAAGGGCAATGTCTAGGAAGCCAGCAAGGATGTCAAGCTGGTCCTAAGTAGAAGTGGAGAAAATTACCTGGATGTAAGCGTTGCCTTCAGAACTTGGGGTTCTGCTATTGTACGTATTTGCAGTGGGAGAAGGCTTGAGAGGACACCGCACAGCTTTCTGTTGGAGACTTGAGGGATTGCTAAGCTTATGAAGAGGATTTAGCGAGGGTCAAACTGATTGAATTATTGCTGAAAGGTCTCAGCGTCAGTGGAAGAGGCCTGGACAGTGTCATCTTATGAAATCAGAAGGTCTAGGGTACAGTATGGCTGTGCATAAATTCGTGGAGGACTGTAGACCACTCACAGTATGGTCTATATGGCCATGGCACTTGCCTTTTGATTTAAAACGACCTGCCTGCTACACTCCTTTCAAGCTGAAGGTTCAGGGCCAGACCCAAGGGAACCCACGCCCTTATATGCATTTAAGTCATATTATGGGCCTTGGAAGTCAATTTATGGGAAATACACCAGACTTTCCGTTCTCCTATTAGACAGTTTTAGTGGAAATAAAAAAGACTAGTGTTTAAATGGTACTATTTATTTACCTGGAAGGTGTAAATGGCTTAAGGCTAATTTTTCCTCTCCTAGTATCTGCCATGCCAAGGCTTGTTAGTAATTAAAGAGCCAAGGTGAACACAGGTGTAGCCTATCCATGCTCCTGAGTTGCTGGAGTGCAGTAGTCCATGCAAAGCAACAGCATATGTAATTACAAACTAGCAGGTCTGTAGCTCAGGACTGTGGCCTTTGTCTCAAAGTCCTGGACACCACCTGCCCTTCTAAATTGTTCATGGCTTCTCATCTGGTAGGTATTTTTTTCTGTGCTTGGCTTCAGACACTGGATTCTACCCTGGTAATCAGTTTTGGCTTGAAACGTTATGCTGGAGTACGTGTACTTCAGTTTCTTATTAGGGTTTCTCAAAGATAGCTGTGCAATGATTACGTAGGGCAGGGGTGTCAAACTCATCTTCACCGGAGGCCACATCAGCCTCGCGGTTGCCTTCAAAGGGCCAAGAGACCTAAAATTACATTTGGCCCTTTGAAGGCAACTGCGAGGCTGATGTGGCCTCCGGTGAAGACGAGTTTGACAACCCTGATGTTTCAGGGTTTTTGTTGCAGTTAACATGATTTTTTTCTCTTTACTTTCAGCCATCCGTATCTTGATGTCTGGTGGGCTAATAAAGCTAATCTCCCCAAAGTCACCTATTTATTTCTAATTTTATTGCTTGGCAGAATCTCAGATATATTCAGTCCTCTCTATGCTTTTTTTTTATTTACCCTGGCACTTGGTAATTTCCTCCTCCTTTTCTCTATGCATTTCCTAAATTGCATTTTTTTCTGTGTAGTCCCCCTTTTTCCTAGTGTTAGTGTCCAGACAATATAACCTCCTCTTCATACTGGGTTGATGAGCTTTCTGGCCACACATTCTTTACGATCAGGCAGTCAAGAATTTTTTGTTGTTTATGGAAGTTTCAAAACTTTCCCAAGGCTGCTTTTCAACTGTTCCCAGACTCTCAGGCTTTTTTTTTACAAGATCAAGGTCCTCCAATTTTGTATCTGTCTGTTTTCCATACAGGTTGCCTTCAAAAGTCTTCTTTTATTTCTGTTCATTTTGATTAAGAAATAACAATTTTCAGCTGTAAATTGAGTATATGCTTAGATTGCTGAAGTAAACGTATTACAACACATAGCCAGAAGGCAAAGCCTTTAAATCATCCCCATTTGCTCTGATTTTCCTTGTATCTAACCCATTTATCCTATCATTCATTCAGATGTTGTGAAGGGCAGGGCAGATGTCCACAGTTTGGATTTGCTATAGTTCGAGTCTAACTTTAAAATATCATTTCAGTGTACAAAGTATTAATTCAACCTTGATCTGGTCATTATACAGCATTAGAGAGAGTCCTTGACAACCAGCTATAGACTTGGTCTTGGTGAACAGTAGGTGCTGCTCCTGGAAAACTACTAAATACAAACTTAGTCTGAGAAAAGGGGCCAGTTAAATAATTTAATACCTAACAGATGGACTTCCTTAAATACAGAAGTCGTTGTTATTCTATGGACAATGACTTTCAGAATTGAGGAAGGGTCTGTGGAAAGGAAACACTGTGTGCTTCTTTGGCTGTAAGAGAACCAAGAGCAACTTAACAATTGCAGGTTTTGTGTAAGTAATGTGAAATTGGACAAATTTTATTTTTGAATCTGGAGTTTCCAAAACTTCCAAGAGGTGATCAGATGTGACTGAGATTTTGGACAGAAAAATTATAGTAATTATAAGTGACATACTTGTTTAGACATAACATAAGCAGAAAAAGGCTGTTAAGTCCTTGGAATAATTCAAATGGAAGGGGGAAAAATGTTTTATGTAACCAAGAATGAATTTGCTACTCCAAGCACTAGCATTCGGTATAGAAAATTCTTGTTACTTATGTACCATGCAAATTTACAAGGGTATTTACAAATACATGCACTCAGGTACAAGGCACAACAGTAATAGTTGTAAACTAATGAAGATGAGCTTAGGTCAGACACAAAGCCTAGTAAAAAGCTGTAAAAGTAAATCTTAATTAAAAAAAACACCATTATCACCTGTATTACGATCTAATAAAATAAAAATAACTTGTATAATAGGCCTTTATCTTGGATATTTAAAATAATATTCAGATAAGCGACTACATGACAGATTCTGTGACAACGGTAAAAATGTGCTATCCAAAGGAGTTTCCTCCTTCAAGACCTGGTGCAGTGAAGTCCAGTTTTTACCTCTTTTCAGATGTGTGTGTCACTAAGTTTGTAAAAGGCTATTTTTGACACAGCTTTTCATTATTTGAAACTGTTCATTAATGATGCACATTGCCTACATAACCATCTTTTATATATTTCACATACCTGCATATTGAGCAAACTCAATTACTTGAGCATCTTGGGTCTTTTTATCTTACAAAGAATTTGGTAGGAATATGCTGGAGGTAGCTTAAATAACTATTTTTTCCAATAGCATACTTATGTCTCTGCATGTTTCTTAGATACCCACAGAATTCTGGAAATTACATGGTTATAGTTATTAAGCACATTTGGGAAAAGACAGCTACCACGTTTCCCCAGCTAGCTCACATTGTATTGTGTACCCAAGCGTCTTTAAAACATTGCCTTTGCCTCTGCTGATAACAGTCTCATAACCTCAGGAGTAACTTTCTATTTGGTACAGCAATACCATAGTTTTCATATTGCTTTACTTCAGTCTATGCAAAACTGATTGCTGGATTAGGTCTTTCCTTGCACATGTTTGATTTTGCATATCTGGATCTACCTGCACTGAATGATATAAAGCCTTTTCATTGGAGAGTAATAAATGACTTTACCTCACCGTAGTGAAAGAATAGAAATTTTCTCTACTTCCTCCCACTTACTGCTCTGGCTTATTTGGAGACTCAAAACTTACTGAGATCTTATTTCAGCTGTTTCAAACCTTTTCTACAGTACATGTCATTAATTTACATTATTGCTTTCTTGCCTACATTCTATTTATTATAGAGGGTTGTCCTCAGCATGAACCTTGAGAGATTGCCATTAAGGAGCATTAAAGAGATTTAAATCCCTTAAAGTTCAGTGCTTTAAAAACTATTTTATGATATGACAATTAAAGGTGACATGCTGCAGCTCTAGTCCTGAGTGGCTGCCTAGAGTAACAGGATCCCACAGAGTGCATTACAGATATGGCTCAGCAGAAAATCAGCACTGTGTCCTATTGCTCCTTTTGCCCTTTCTGCATTCCCTGAAAAATGCAACTTTCAAAAGATAAAGAAAACAATACAGATCATTGCTGTTTTGAAAGATGCCATTTGGTTGGAAGAGGGAAAATGGTGTTTTAGAAAAAACAATGGCTATCCAAAGTGGGTAATTTGTGCTTCAGGAAAGGTAACTCCTGGGGATGGGGGGGCTTTCTCTTCATAGGCACTTACCAGAGAAATGGGTTGAAAGCGACAAGCTCAGGCAGTACTGCTTGAGATGTCATGATCACTCTTAATGTTCAGATGCCCTTTCTGACCTGTCTTTGTAGTCCACTTGAGCTATTCGTAGCTATGGTCACTGCATATTCAGTCTGGACTCGTGGATGGCAACTACAGAATCTGGGGGACAAGAGAAAACGAAATACCTTCAGCACTCTTGCTACCCCGTTTTCTACCACCTTTGAGAATTGCTCAGTGTTTCTCCTGCACTACTCAATGCACAGCTCGCTCTGATTAAATGGAATAAAATTATGAAGGTAGATGTTCTCTGAGGGGCAAACCTGCATGCCAAAATCACCTTTAGTGGAAACACATGTAATTTCTCGGAAGTCAGGAGAGCTCCACCCTCATATATTACAGGTATATTTCATGAGCTTGCATTCCCCTTCTGTTTAATCAATTGGTGGATTAAGAAGCAGTTTTACATCTAGGGAAAGTAAGATGACAGAAATGGTTCCTATTAGTGCTCACTTGGGAAATGTTAGCCCCTCTCAAGTTACACCTCATCTATGGCCCTTCTTGGCTTTTCTGTGTCCAATGAAAGTGGCACAAACCAGACACCATTGTAGATCTGAATATTCTCCATATATTCACACATATCCATTGCCTAAATTAAACTGCAGCAAATGTCTTTAAGACCAGCTAGGACATAAGCAGCTGATAAAATTAACAGACTGAAGGAGACACAAATGAGTCTTCCTATTTCTAAAGTTCTTTCATACACTGTCTGCTAGCCTCTAAATATTAAAGATCTATTACAGTTATAAATTCCAGCTCTCTTTAACTACCATCCAGGAATACTACAGCTATTGCAAAGTGGCCTTAGCTGAGCCCAAAACAAGCAGCTGCTTCAGAGATGCTCTTTGTAGGCAAGGCATATGCCTAGGTGGTGTTTTTTTCGAAGTGCATATTGTGTATTCATTTTATGTGTTTCTTATCTTTGCCTTGCCTCATGCTGGAAGGTTTTTAAGAAAACAATCTAAAAAAAAAAAAACAACTCTGTGTAGAATGAACCAACACACCTCACTGTGAATTGCAGAATATGTATCTTTGGTTGATCTCTGGATAATGAAGGTGTATGTATGGCTTTGCTCTCTTCAAAACCAAATGTCATTTCAGAAAGCACTTCACTGATAGGAAAAGATGTTCCTATTTTCTGAAATGTAAGAGGGCCACAAAATGTTATATATTCTGTGCCGCTGGCATCTCATCTGTTGTCTGGGGAAGAACTGATAATCAGCGTGTCTATCTTGCACCTTATCTGTGGCTCCAGCGGAATGTTTTGTAAGGCAAAAGCAGAAATCTTGAATTTTGCAGTTGTAGAAAACAAGACATTCACTCACAGATTGAGATAAAAGTGACAGATGCGAATAATAAAACAGTCCACATCACATCTAGCCTTTTCCCTCAAGCTGGAGATTCCCTGTCAGACATGCTGCCTCAGACATTGATCTCATAGTATCACACAGCTGAAGCAAAGATTGCATTTGGTTACTGCTCAAATGGGAGACCTCAGGAGTGAAAACCCACAATGGTGTAGAAGCAGAGTCACCAGGTGTCAGTCTTCCCAAATCAGCTGTGATCTTGGAAAAGTTCAAGGGAACAGGCGTGCCACAGGGGCAATTTCATCTGCAGCTCAGTAAGAAACCTGAGGTTTCAGAGCTGAGGTCTGCATTAAAACGTAGTCTTTAGTAAAATTCGTTTAACAGGTGATGCTTCCAGCTTCTGAATTCTGCAGCAGCTTTTAACTCCCACAGTTATGTCAGTACAATCATTAGTGGGGCTTGTATAAATTACATCAAGCCATGGTGCACAGGTGGGAACGAGAGGGCAAGGCAGGAACAGCTCAAAGAGATTTTGCAAACAGAGCTATTTCTCCCTCTGGAGTTGACACTTACAGGTGTAGTCTCTGTCACATTTTGCGGTCATGATCTACTGGGGATAGTATTGGTTCAGTGCACCTTCTTCTCTTCTCCTCAGAGAAGGGTAGAAGAATTTGGTAATAAAAAAGGGACTCTCTAGTATCATGGAGAGGTGGCAAATTTAAATGAAAATCACATCTTTAGAAAATATGTTTCCCGCTCTTATGAAAGTATCTAAAAAGGTTACACTGAAGACTACAACATTTTACAGGAAGGGCGGGATTCAGTCTCCAAATATTTCATTAATTTCCTGAATTTAGATGTCTCTTAGGTATCCACGTGGGAGCTAGGGACTCTGCTCTCTTTGTCATGCAAAGGAACCTGATGCCACTTGAGGTGCCCCAGGTTATCTCTCATTGCCTACTGCTGATGGTCCAAATGGATCTGGGGATCCCTCTGTCATGTCCAGCAGCCTTGTACACAGGTATTTAATATATGGCAGCACATCTCTACGCACTTTTAAGGCAAAGCTGTTGGATAAGGTGATTGGAGCACTTGTCCAGCACACAGGACAGTGTTGTCTTGAATCTTTGAAGAGGGGAAATAAAATTCAGCCCTAAATAGCCCCGAAATTGAGAAAGGGCTATCTTATTGCTTCAATACCCCAGGCAGATCCTGCTGATGAGCCACCACTCCAGCATGGAGTTGCTTCACACTCACCGGTAAGAAATTGTCAACAAGAGCAAAACTGTCAAGCTGTGTGATCAGCGACTTTGCCTGGAAGGGATTTAAACATGGCTCCAATTCTTAGTGTGGAAATTCTTTCAGCAATTTATTCGTTAATTGTTTGTGGTAAAAATAAGCACAGAGGCACACAGTTTATGTGCTCTAAAAAGTGGTGTATGTTATTTATGTGCAATTGTTATTTTTCTCACTCTTTGGAATAGTGAATTCCTGATTTGTTAATGTAAAGTGAAAAAAACAAACAAACAAACAGAAGCAAGAGAGGGTCAGTGAGGTGTGTATATGGACTTTTACAACCCTTTTCTGACATTCTTAAAGCCTTGTGCTTCACATACTCAACAGAAAGGTAGGTAATTTGGAGTTAAACATTGTAAGCCTAAGGAGGAAGATCAACCATGTTCCTGCTCTCTAGGCAATTGTTCCATCAGTAGAGCTGCAATAAGAATAAGAAATCATTAACATTGTCTTCAGGGGTAATATTTCAAACATCTCGATATCACCATGGTTTCTGGTTTTAGCTGAGATCAGAAAAAAACATATTTTCTTGGTTGTACGTAAGTGCAACAAGTTGAATGAAATAAAATGAAAGAGTTTTCTATGAAGAAATTATACTCTACAAGATTTTCTGCAAAGGACCGTTTCAAATATCTTCAGCTGGTATGGTCCTCATGTCTGCTTAGTTTTATAGTAATTCATCTATTCTAAGTCCTCAAACAATGTAAGATTCTGGGCAAGGATTTTACTAAAATGCAGTGCAGTGGACAGCTCTGTAGTAAAGTAACACCTATTTTGCAACAAATCTCTCTTAAAACAGTAGAACAGACAAATGCATTTAATGGAAAACAACTGAGAAACTTCTAAACTTTACATATCATGAATGTGAAGCCAAAGACTCCTTCTAGCATCCAACTTTCAAAATTTTACTATTTTCACAATTAATCTCTAGGTTAATGTTACTAGAATGCTGACCATAATAATTACAGCTGTACTACAGGTGAATCAACTAGGTCTACTAATTCATCTACCAGAAGGTACTCTTACATCAGAATGAGGGCTGCAGCATACCTTTAAGAAAAGAAGATAAATTAATAATACTAGCTTAATCAGCCTAATAGTGGTTAAAAAGATCTTTCCAAGGTTTTCTTGAACAGATTTGTGAAAGTGTAACATATTAGACTGAAATTTGTGAGAACTTAAGTTGATACATACAAAGCTAACTAGCTATCACTAGAAGAGAGTATCCAGTATTTTCTGTTTTTCTCATGTTGGAACAAACCAAAACTAGACTTCCATGTTTCGCTGCAAACTATAATGTCATAACCTTGAGAAATATGCAAGGACTCGGCAAATCAATCAACAGAACTATACTCTCCTTTTAATATAGCTCTCTCTCCTCCTTGACAATAACAGAGAAGGGACAGTTTGGATTAGTGTTTAATCAGTAGGTTCTCTGACTTGGTCTTGAAATGTCAGCTCTTAATCTCCCTTACCTTGAAAAATAAAGATATTGGGGTTTGATGTAATAGCTTTGTCTGAAAGGTATAGTCCTTCTGTCAATATACACGTCACAGAGCTTCTTGCACATACCCCAGAGTGCCGTGCATTCCTATCTCCCTGGCAGAAGGCTCAATTTTATGTGACTCAGTGACAAACTCAGAAGTTTTCTCTCTGCATTTTCTTCAGCTTTAAACACAGGAATTTACAGCCGTTTAATTTAAAACTGGGTTTCAAAAAAAAGGATAGCAGTAAAAGCCTAGTTGGAACAGTGAGTATATTCAGGAAAATTGCATGAAGGAGTTATTATGTCTGTTCTAAAAGTTGTCAAGTCATAAAGGTGAATTAAAAACCATATTTTTAAGGTTCTATTAAAAAAAAAGTACTGTTGTGGTTTAGCCCCAGCTGACAACTAAGCCTCACACACCTGCTTGCCCAGTGGGATGGGGGAGAGACTCAGAAGAGTGAAAGTGAGAAAACTCATGCGTTGAGATAAAGACAGTTTAATAGGTAAAGCAAAAGCCCCAGGCACAAGCAAAGCACCACTTCCCACGAACAGGCAGGTGTTCAGCCACCTCCAGGAGAGCCGGGCTCCATCATGCATAATGGCTGCTTGGGAAGACAGACAGCATCGCTCCAAACATCCCCCCATTCCTTCTCCTTCCCCCAGCTTTCTATACTGAGCACAATGTCGTATGGTATGGGATATGCCTTTGGTCAGCTGGGGTCAGCTGTCCTGGCTGTGTCCCCTCCCAGCTTCTTGTGCACTCCCAGACCACTCGCTGTTGGGGTGGTGTGAGAAGCAGAAAAGACCTGGAGTCTGTGTGAGAACTGCTCAGCAATAATTAATACACCCCTGTGTAATCAACACTATTTCTAGCACAAATCCAAAACACAGCCCCGTACTGGCTGCTATGAAGAAACTTAACTCTATCCCAGCCACAACCAACACACTACCCAAGGATTTTCCTTTATGCCCCAACACATCTTAATATAGAGGGGGCAGTTAAGTACTTGTTTTCATGGAGGAGGTGGTCACATAAGAAAGGAGGGATCTGCCAATCTCTAATGACTTTTCTGTGAGCTCTGTGGTAAATGTGGGAAAGATACATGAAAAGTGAGCAGGTTGGTATATTAAGTGATTATTCTTCATATGAACAGAGAAAGTAGTGGTTTCATGCATTTTGCATCCAAATACGAGTGCCTCTGGCTGCTTTATAACTTGCTCATATCACAGTAATTCCTAAACTAATTTCTTAAAGGCTCATCTGCAGTCATAGCTGCTTGTTCTGCCTCGGTGAACTTTTCAGGCTGGCAAAATGGCAGCAAATATAGATCACTGATTTTTCATTTGAAAATTCAGATCAGAGCTGGTGTTGTAGTGACTGTCTTGCTAAGGAGGGCTTATGAACCGATCCTGTTTTCCATGAGTTCAAGCTATACTAAACATTTGTCCCCAACTGTACTGGTTGTAATTGTCTGAAGTGGTTTTAAGTATAGCAGTAGTTAAAAGAGAGAGCACGCTATCCAAAGTCAAGTCACTGAAGTCAAGGAAAAATTCACTTATTATGTCCAGAGTGCAAGTGGATTTCTGGGCACCTAGCACAGCCATAGTCCCTCAGATATCCACGGGGGAAGACTGCCAGGGTGCCCCCCTGCTGCCTTCTGTCCTCTGCGTTTTGCTCTTTTCCCAGGGAAATGGAGTGAGGGATTAAAGGTGGAGATAAGGCACACAGTATTTTGTCCAATTAGACCTTCTGGATGACAAGTGCCTTCGAATCTCTTAGCGTGAATCAGTCCTTAATGATTTCGACAGACTTTGTGGATGACTCTAGACCAGCATCAAAGGCCTAATTTGAACAAACAACGTGAAATTGGTGTAGGTAATGCAAACGAGATTATTTTGCATAATACTTAATAGCAAACAGTATCACCTGTATCTTACTTTCTCTGGTATTAGAAAAATGTTTTTCAAAGTTGAGTCTTGACATTTTTTTTTCATTCCCTTTACACTCAGATAAATAATTAATTTTTTTTTTCAGATCAGATTGCTTTGTATTTTTCCTCATACGCTGATAACAACAATGGCTTCAGATCTCACACCTAAAAATCCCGCAGCTACTTAGTCTGGAGGTCATCAAGCCAAGATAAAAAGGTATAATAGCTAAAAAGCACATCTCCACTTACACTTAGCACATGTTAGGTGGAGTGCAGATAACACATGCTGCCTTCTGTATTTATTTACATTTTTATGTTAGCTCAGGGTAATAGAAATGACCTAATCTTCTCCAGAACATTTCTGTACTCAAATTCTGCAGAGCAACCATCACCCCCCCACCTTTCCTATTTTGTTAAGTAATCATGCAAGCTTTGGGTATCAATGTCACGGTAGTGAAGGGAGAACATGTGGACTCAACAACAGGTAGGACCTACTGCCACCAACAGAGCCCAAAGTGGCTTCAGGCAGACAATGAAGGACATCTGAAGAATGGAGGACAAGGCATAGTAGAAACACATGATTCTGCTGCAAGGCTCTTACTGGGAGCATCAGGTGTTCAAAGACTGGAGTTAATAGATTAAGAAGGTAAAACTAGAGAGCTCAATAAGAACTATGAATAATACCCCATTGTGGGAACCTAGCTTCACCACATCCCTCTTCTGAGCATTGCATGGACTTTCTGAAACGTTGTCTGACGCTGGGATGCAGCAGCCAGCAGCTGGAAGAGATGGACCCCATCCTCTGTGTCCACTTGGAGGGTTTGATCAGGGAGTGTCATGCGAGTGAACAAATTAGGAAGTAATTTTTGCGTCCTGTATTTTCAGTTAACGTGCAGATGTGGTTTGTGAACTTCCAGAACCAGGAAAAGCAGGATTACCTTTGGAGTGAGGCTGGAATCACTGATGTTGTGATTCAGTTATGGAGTATGGAATAAACTTCTTAAAGTAAACTTCAGATTGAATGTAGCCTTTCACAGAAAACAAAGATGCTTAATTGCTTACAAGATGGCAGCCTTGAAAAATAAAGCTCTCCTGGTGTTAGATCCTCATATCCTCTTAGAGGGAAAAATTCTGTGATTAGTAATGATGTGATGTGGGAACATCTGTTATATTTTCTTGACAACGTACCAAAAGAAGAATTTCAGACATTTCCACGTGAAGAAACATAGAATCACAGAATCTTTGAGGCTGGAAGGACACCTTTGGAGATTGTTTTGTCTGACCCTTTGTTCAAGCAGGGTCAGCTATGGCAAATTGCTCAGGATTGCATCCAGTTGGGCTTTGAATACCTCCAAAGATGGAGACTTCATCATGTCTCTTGGCAATCTATTCCAGAGTTTGACCATTGTCACAGTAAAAAAGTGTTTTCTTGTGTTCAGATGTGATTTAATGTGTATTCAGTTTGTGCCCATCATGTCTTGTCCTGTCACTGGGCACCACTGTGCAGCCTCCGACTCCCTCCTACCAGCTATTTATACACATTGATAAGATTCCCCTAAAACTTTTCTTCTTCAGGCTGAGCAGTCACTGCTCTCTCAGCCTCTTTTCATATGTTAGATACTCCAAGCCCTTCATCACTTTCATGACCCTTTGTTGAACTCTCTCTGGTAGCTCCATGCCTTGTATTGGGGAGCCCAGGGCTGGACCTAGCACTCCAGATCTAACCAACCAGTGCTGAGTAGAGGAGAAGAATCCCCTCCCTCGACTTGCTGACGATGCTCTGCCTGATGCAGTGCAGGAAACTGTTGACTTTCTTTGCTGCGAAGGTACATTTCTGGATCATGGTCAGACTGTTGTCAGCTGGGACCCACAGGGCTTCCTCTGCAGAGCTGCTTCCTGGGCTGTTGTCCCCAGCCTGTACTGATGCCTGGGATTATTCCTCACCAGATGCAGGACTTCGCATTTGTCCTTGTTTTCTTTCAAGACTTTCCTCTCAGTTCAATTCTCCAGCCTGTCCAGGTCCCTCTGAATGGCAGCACACCCAACTGACACGTTAACCACTTTTCCCCGTTTTGTATCATCTGCAAACTTGCTGAGGTTGCACTCTGTCTAAACACCCAGGTTATTAAAGAAGATGTCAGACAATATTTGCCCCAGTATCGATCCCTGGGACACTCCACCCCAGAAAGTGCGGAGATCTTCTGTTCTGCCATACATTTTCCTCAAGACTGTATTGCAGTTTTAGTTGTACTGAAATAAAACTTAATCATAACTTCCCTAAAATCAGAAATCTCTGTCACTACAACGCTGTTGTGTTGTGATGCCAGGGGTGTTGGCTGTATGTTTCCCTTATATTTATAGCTGACCTAATGTTATTGAGTCCTACATAATTTTTTATATATATATATTTTTTTTTTTTTAATTTTTTTTTTTAAACATAGGTATAATTGTCAGGTGTGAAGATGAAAAATAAATTTTACCCAGTAGATTGGAAAGACCATTTTTTTTATATGAATGACAGAATGCCTCCATTGCAAGATTTGTAGAGTGAAATGATAAATTTTCTGGACTGACTGGAAAAAATATAGAGAAGGCATGCAAGGCCATTGCAGATCTGAAATGGAAGATGGGTGCTGGAAAAGTTAGTATTAATCTTCAAAATTAAATGCAGACTGAGAAAAATTGCTCTGACTGTAACTGCACAACACCAACCAGTTAAGGAAAAGTTAGCAGTGGTGCAGAGGAGTAAGGGGAAAGAAATACAGTTTTTAGAGTTCTGATCACACTCATACTGAGCCAATAGTTTTTGTGTATCACGTGTGAGTTGCTTCTGCCAAGTGAGAAAGTATCATTGATTTTACCCACACAGTAATGGCAGAAACGAGAGGAAGCACCATAAATCTCTACCAAACACTCTAAGTGAGCTCTGTTCATCATATTTTTTTCCACTTTCCATCAAAAAAGGCAGGACAAGAGTCCTCAAAAGAGAGAAAAGAGGAGCAAGAGTATTAAAGGAGACAGCACTAGGTGAAAGGGAATTGGGTATTTTGCCTGCAAGGGTGGATGTGGTGCCCTACGTAACTGCAAACAAGTTGCAGGTGCTAAACAAGTGAATAGTGGACTTCCCAATGGACATGGACCCTCAGCCTCAAGGGAGAAAAAGCTGGGGAATATTTAACTCCTGCTGATATCCAGCTTGGGTATACAATGCTGTAAGAAAGCACCGACAGGGCTGAGGAGTCAGTCTGTGGAGAGTCTGGCCTTCTGGTTCTCTCTGAAAGGAGCACCATCTACTATGGCAGTGATTGCTCTACAACCACTCCATAATTCAAATCTCTGATATAAAACATATTGCAAAGGCAGTAGAAGCTTTCACATTTGCTTTGATGATCGACAAGAGAGTGAACCGAAAAGCAAGAGAGTACACCAGCCTACTCTAGGGTAGGCAGACTGGCCCTCATCTACAGGTTAGCAGTAGAGATTATTTCAGTGTATTATTTCTTCTGTGCTGTGTCTCCTTTGAACGTTTTTGCCTTCCATCGGCATGTTCTGTGTCTTTATAACACTTTTCTCCCTCATGGCATCTCTGTTATGTATGTCTGGCACGGGGACGTGACACATAGCATGTTGTAAGGAGTTGGCTTCCATGTGAATCCCCCAGTGTTGGTGTGGTCTCACCCCACAGCTTTTCTGAGATGCAGAATACTTTTTGATTCTCCTTGCTCAGGCAGAGTGACTTTTCACACCACAAGTGGGTTTGCTCACCCTCATCCAGAGATTTCTCCTTTTGCTGACTTTGACCTTATGCTGGTGAAAGCTCTGGGGAACATTTCTTCAGCTAGTTTTTTTTTTTTTTTTACTTCAAATAATCTGATGTGATCTTCTTATACAAGAAAGTGAAGATTCTGGTTTCTGTTTTGGGTCCTCATAAATGTAGCTGGACACTCATTTAAATGCCACTGCAATGTGCATTACACATATCTACTGAACACTTAAAGATCACTCACCAGGGGACCCTTCCTGATGTCTCTGGGCATCCACCATGGGACCACCTCAGCTCAGCAGCTCCTCTGCTTGCCATAGAAGCATGCACAGCATATCACAGCACATCAGCTGATGTTACTAATGCTGCTTAATACTGCGAGAGTTGAATGAATGTCCGAAACAAAATTTGAGGGGTTAGAGAGCCCACAGTAAACACTCCCTAAATTCTACTATTTAAAGGCTGATATAAGGTTTTTCACTCACTTAAGTATTCCTTCATATTAAATTGGTATTGCTCATGAGAATGCATCTTTGAACGATCAGGTTTTATGAAATGTTTTGTGTTTTTTTTTTCAACATATAAGGTTTTAATATGATTATTGTTGTATTTTCTTACAAAGATAAACAAATTTTTACTATGGTATTCCTTACTGTTACTTCTTTCTAGTTAGGTTTCACATATAATGCTTTACATATATATATTTTGCCTCTCTTACTGTACATTGTTAACTTCTCCATTTGATTCGAAGTGCTGACAATTTTTGAATTGCAATTAATTTTATTGACTATATTGAAATGAGGTGCAAATATCTCTCATGCTAAATGTCCTCTTATATCCGTAAATTCTCATTCCTTTTGATCACTTCGTATGACTTTTTTTTTCTCAAATATGATGTATTTTCTTTCTTGGTTTTCTATATTCTTTTATAGATGTTGCTGACCTTCTTACAATCCTTCATCCAAATTCTGTTCTCATAATCAGGTAATACAGCCACAAGCTTTAAGCTTCTTCCCAGCTTTAGCCTTTCTCACATACAACGGATGAGCTCTGCTTAAGCTATAGCCACCAGTATCTCCATTCAGGTCCATGCACTGGGCATAATGGGGAGCCTTGCTGTGGCTGGAGGAACTAAGATACAAGAGAATGAGGGAGCTGAAAATAGCAGCTGCAGTAAAAGAGTTTGGAAAACTTTTTTTCACAGGACAATTATTGTAATCTGGTCACTTTCCCATGTTTAAGAATAGTCTGGAAGTGGGCTTTGCCATAGTGCTTGCTCAACGTCTGAGTTGCCTTTGAATTAATTGCTATGATTCTTAGCTTTATTATTAATATGTACTGTGTCACTGATAATCCAAATCACACGTTTTATATCTCCTCCTTGGTTCAAAGCCTCATTAAATCCACAGAGGGCTTTCAGTATCAATGTGTATGTTTCCAGTGTGCCTACATATTTGTGTGAGCCTCTGTTTGCAAATTCATGTCCAGAGAATGTCAGTAGCCCTGTCTTCAAATACTTTTACTCAGTCTGCTATGCAACACACTTTCAAAAGCATTGAAAAAGTGAAAAAAAAAATTGAATGAACATTCATAGATATTGTTTTGCAATATTTCACGTTTAAAGTATTTATAGAAGTATGATATACAATACACAGAATTTTATATACAAGTAATGCAAACATTGCCTAATAAAGACTCCAGACAGCATAGCACAATATTAATATTATATCTGACTCAGCTGAATCACAGTGTTTAAATCATTAAGATAAAGTAATGTATGAGTTTTGGGAAATTAACTGGTGGTCTCAGACTTGCTCTTGCTGGACAGTTATCACCATCATACAAATGAAATCATTATCCTATTACTTTACAAGCTCAGGAGAGAAATAATGAATGGGATAAGTAAAGTAGCTGGACTACACCTTGTCTTTAAAACAAGGTATCAGCTAATTAACAGTATGCTGTGGTGGTGACTTTTATTCCCACTGCCCTTGAGTGACTTCCTCAGAGTGAAAAATAGAACTCCTAAGGTCTCTGAAACTTTCTTACAATTGAAAATACAGATACGAAAGCTCCAGGCAAGTTCCTTTAATTGCTACACGAAGCTGTTTGGTTTACTGTCAGAATTTTATATATAACGTTTTCTAAAAGCTGTAGTAATAACAGTAAAATGAGTCCTCACTTAAAAGCAACCTGACTCTTGAAAAACAATGAAATGGTTAAAAAAAAGCAAAATAACGATATGCAAGAATGCAACATTAATTAGATAACTTATCTGGGGGGAAAGAAATCTTAAGATACTTTTCACCAGATCAGAACTGCTTATGGAAAGTGTATTCTACTAAAAAGAGTTCAGCTATTTTTGGTACCTGAAGCCAAAGATATATTATACAACTGAAAGGTCAGGAGATGCCTTAAGACATTGTATACTATATCAATGCCTTGGAAGACAGCATCAAGATGTATAATTCTTGACCATTGCTTGTTCTACCTGTTCTTGAACCTCCCTGATGATGGAGATAACATTTATTCATCCAAGAATGCATCCCAGTGTTTAATTAACCTTGCTTTTCTCATTTTTCCTTATGTCTGACCAGACTCTTCAATGCATCAGTTTAAGCTGGTCTTGTCTTACTGACTATGTATTTGGGAAGCAGTTTGTTTCCTTTGTATTTGCACCAGCTTTTCATATACCTTTTTATTTTTTCTCAACCTTGCTCAATGTTCTCATCCTAGTGCCAAGAAACCTGGGTTTGATCAGTTTTTATTTGAAGGTCAGGTTTTGTAGACTTCTGAAGGCTTTTACTGCTTTCCTCTGGATACTACCTTTAAAACTTTACTAAATTTATATGATAACAACTGCTTCCTTTTTTACCACCCAAAATCTTGTCCTGTAATTGCACATCTGATTGTCTTGACAAGATTTTACCTTGACAGAATTATTGCCTCAGTCGTAACCCATGTACTTATTCTTTATAGGGCAGGAGATCAACTCTTCAGCTTCCTTTGCTCAGAAGCATAAACAAAATGTGAAGATTCTCATTCAATCGCAATGATTAATTTTTTTTTTTCATTCTTCTTATTATGTCAGTCTTCAAAGAACTGAGAAAATAAGAATATGGCATGGGATGCAGGATTTAAACATTATTCTGACAGCTGTCAGTAAACCAGTCCAGTACACAGTATGTGTGTTGTTCCAACCTGGTGAGCTTGTCTTAGAAGAGGTAGTGGTTGTATCATGAGATAAAAAGGACCTGAGCATCTGTGTTGAGCAAAGGTCGAACAGAACTCCCTTCTGGCTGGGTACAGCAAGACAAAAAGTTATTTATAGCCCAATGGCCCTTTGCTTGGCACAGCATTGATGAATCATCAGATAGCCAGTGGAGATCAACAACACTGTGGAACCATATAACCAGATATTGATAAAACATGTCATGAAACAGATTGGTCTTATTCATAATAGCTCATGAATTACCTGGCAACTCATGATACAATAAAACAAGAATTATCCAAGCATCCCAATTCTTTAAATTCCATATAGTAGTTTTACCTCCAAAAATTCTTTTCCCATTAGGAAGCTGTCCTCATAGGTTATTATAAAACCACCTCCCTTGCCTTTCATAGTGTTTCCGCTTCAACACCTCTTCATAGTGTTCTCTCCAGATGCCTCTCCTGAGAATGCGAGTAGGAAAACCAGAGCAACAAGAAAGCCAACAAGACTTCTTGCTCCCCCATGAAAAATAAAGAATAACAACAGATGTAGAAGATCCCTCTCACTTCCCTGCAGAATAAAACTAGCAAACATGAAGTTGCATGATGGACTGCTCTCCTTGGTTCCTCTTAAGAAAATAAAATACACAAAACATTAGTAATAAAGTCCTGCTTTGTTGCTTAATACATTCTCAAAAACACACTATTGTTGCTGAGCATCATATAGAATAAAAGTAATACAGCAATAAACAGCCCTTCTGGGTTTTGGCACAATTTCATCCTTGAGAAATCTCCTTCAGGGGGGACCCAAGCTGATATCCATGCCAAGAATAGGAGTGCTAGAGATGGAATATCACATCTGTTGCAGATATACCCTGTGTAGCACTACCAGTAAGAAGACACAAAAAGGGAAATATGCAGCGCAAATGTGAAAGTTTCGTGTGGGATTTAGGGAAAGACAGAATTCAGGTGATACTCTAGGCTTCCTGCAGATGCATATTGGCTGGAAATCATGTATTCCTGCAGAGTAGGAACATCAATTTCTGAGATTTGTCTATGCAAGTAAAAGCCTGGCTTGATTTAGAAATAGGGATTTTGCTGCAATGGTGAAATGAAGCCCCTGTAATCCTCATCTCCCATTTCACCAGATCACCACCAGATTGATTCTGATGTCTTCTGCTGACAAATTTACAAATTACCTCATTAGTTCCTATGAGTCTGCATTCTTCCACTCAGTTTGTGAGAGCACATAAGCAAAGACAAAAGCAAAGACAAAAATCACAGCAGGCTGGAATTCCCATACTAGGTATTTGCCTGGCAACACACTAGTATGGTATAAGGAATTCATGCAACAACAACAACAAAAGTCTTGGTCAAAATAATTATGTCTGATTTATGCCAGCCACAGAAAGGAATACATGGTTTGATTAGTTATTGGAACAGTATATTCATCAGTCTTATAATCACACTCTCCTGGAACCTATAAACTCAAACTTTACCTACAGGCACTTTAGACTTAGTATGCTACTGCTAAGTTCCATTGAAATAGTTTATTATTTTTTGTAATTGTCTTACAGTATTGTGTTTGTACTAACAAAGTCTATTTTTTATATGAATACATACTGTTGTAAACAATATCTATTATAGAAATGCACATTAAAATGTAAACAATAGCTACAATTGTGCATGTGATTTCAAGGTGAAAAAATGGAACCTTTTCACTTATAGAAACAATTAAATGCTATGCATTTATTGCCTACCTATTGATCTTATCACTTCTATATGAGCAAACCTGTTTTTGGGAAGGTGATGCTGCTAATCCATTTTTAAAGCTAGAAACTAAGCAAGGCTTCATAAAGTCTTATAACCCAGGGTTGTGGGAGTTAGTTTCAGTCATAAGTTTTATAAAGCCCATCTCCTTATTGCCCCCAGTGTGCCAAGTTTACAACTTAGCTTCAAGAGTGGTATTCTCTGCAAAACAATGTTCACAAAACCTTTGTTCATTTTTTGTTTGATTTCCTCTGTTCTGCCAAACATAAATGCTTAAAGTCCATAGTTAAGTGCCTGACTAATTTGTTTTCGTTAGCAGAGTCAGCATCTCCCATGCACATCTGTGAGGTATCTTGGCACTTGAAACACACAGACCAATTTTTAGACCTACACTTTTTTTTTTTTTTTTTTTTTTGAGGCAACAGACTTGTACTGTAAGTCTGAAAGTTAAAATAGGTGAAATAGGATGCCTGGATTAAAAAAAAATGACTTTGTAGGCATCTTAGAAAGTAGGTGGAAGACAGAATTTAGAAGGACACTGCTAACAATGTATAAATTGTATAGGAACGACAGAGCATGTATTTCCACTGGGAAAGAGGCTGAATAAATTACAGAAAGAGACAATATGAGACAATATAAATTTAATAAGATGACTTAACAATTTGTACCATGGGATTCCTGTGAATGGAAATTCCATGCCTGAACAGGCAGAACAGAACGTGTCAGCCATGTGAATGACAGCTCATGTAACCAGTGGTGCCACTGACTGCAGAGAGCCAGTGACCACAGGGTGCTACCTACCACAGAGCCATCTGGATGAGAGGGGACTTTGGAAGATCTCTATCCCAATCTAGGGCCACCTTTAGGATCAGTCCAAATTGCTCACAGGCTTTGTCCAGTTGAGCCTTCAAAACCGCCAAGGATGGACATGCATAACGTATCAGGACAATCTGCTCCACCTTTCAAAGGTAATTGAGTACGGCCTTGCAATGACACTGAGCAGTTCCCTTACTACTGGGTTATGTGTGTCTGTTGTTCCTTACCCTGACCCTGCTCTACCAAGGGTGAGTTTTCCTTGCTTCAGACTTTCTGGTTTCAGGAGCCTGTGATTCATTCCTAAAGGCCAGTGTTACCAGGAAAGACTGAGGCAAATAAAACATTGGGAACCTTGGTGTTTTCTGTTTCTTTCGTCAGCAGGGCCTCTGCCCCATTCAACAGAAGGCTCACATTTCCCCTCATTTTCTTTTTCTGCTAATGTACCTGTAGAAGCCCTTCTTGTTGCCTTTCACATCCCTCGCCAGATTCATCTCTAAATAGGCTTTGGCTTTCTGAATCCTATCTCTTGGACACTTGTGTCTCTATACTTCTGGGTCACCCCTTCTTCTTTTCATATCCTGTGCATATCCTGTTTATGTTTGAGTTTAGTCAGGAACAACTTCTTCATCCAAGCAGGCCCCCTGCTACCTTTACTCAACATTCTGCTTGTTAGGATGGACCATTCTTGAGCTTGGAGGTGATCCTTGAGAATCAACCAATTCTCCTGTATCCCTCTCCTCTTCAGGGCTGTATCTTGTGGGATTCTTCCAAGAACATCTCTGAACCAGGGTTGTTATCCTGCTTTTTGCCTTTGCATCCAAAGTTGCTCCTGACATTCAGATCCCTGACAGTCTCTCTCTTGTTTCTAAGTATGAGGTCCAGCAGGGTATCTTTGCTTGTTGGCTTCTTGATTTCCTGTGTTGGGATGTTGTCACCAACGCACTTCAGAAAATCTCCTGGGTTGTTTGTGCTACACGATAACGTCCCTTAAGCAGAAGCCAGAGTCTGAAAACTTGAAGTTTATTCCAGCTGTCTGAAGGACTCCAGTTGTTTAACCCATCCCACCACCTGCCGATAAGACTGTAGCCCTGCAACTACACAGACCTCCATTTCCTCCTTTTTTTACCCCGTGCTGTGGGCAGCAGTGTGCAGAACTTCAGAGAGGCATTCAGCTGTGCAAATTTGCCAGAATGGGTACGAGATCTTTCCCTATGTGCCTGGGAGACCTTGTCAGTAGATGGACGCAAAGAAGAAAACATATGAATAGTATCAAATGTTTGTAACTTCCCTGGTGTATTTTAGATTCAGAAAAGTTATATCACCATGATGCACTGGTTAAGTATTGAAATACTTTAGATATACTCCTTAGAGTACATTCTCCTGCCTGTAGAAAAGCAGCTTCTGATTAAATCTTGGCCAATGTACAGAGACCAGTTTAAGACATAATTATCAGCCACCTATAACAGTGTAGTTGGATTCAATATACTGGTAAGTGAAAAAACTCAAAATTGGCCCGACAGTAAAGCTACCCAAAAGTGAGAAGTTTAACTAAAAAGAGTAACTAAAAGCATAAAAACAATGCAGGCAACATGGAGAGTGTTTGAAGGCTCAGATTAATTTTTTTGTGTCAGAGTTAACGTGCATCGCAAACCAATGTTTTAGGTTCAAAGTGTATCATAAATCAGAAAGGGCTTAAAGAGGATCTTCAAAAAGAAAAAAGGCCATGCTAAAAGAAGAGAAAGAAGGAGAGTCTTGAAAATAAGAAGACATCTTTAAATTCTGCTCAAATGAGGAAAGTAGAAATAGACATAAACTCTTGGAAGTTAAAAGTTTATTCATAGCAAGGCAAGCCAAAAAATGTTGATGGCAAAATTGCTTAAAGCATTTAAACTAACCATAAAAAGATGACTTTACAAAACACTTCAGAAGCAGGAAGCCTGCCAGAGAGTCCATGGGACTGATAACTGCATAAGCATAGAAGGGTTACTCAAGGACAATAAGGCTAGAGCAAAAAGAAGTAACGAACTATTCACATTGGTGTTTGTTGTATGAAAAGTTAGTAATATTCCTAAATTGCGTATGAACTTTAGTGGGACAGGAATTTGAAGAACTCACTCAAAAATAAGGCATAAATGGAAATACTTTAGAATAAACTGTTAAAACTGTTAAGAATTTACTCAGACAAGATGATGTCTACTCAGGGCTTTGAAGAGAGTTCACATAGAGAATTGCTGAATTGCAATGGATAGTAATATATTGCCTCTACTCAAAAGAGCCTCAGTGGCAGACAAACATGAAGGGACAAAAATGGCACTAATTTGTTTAAAATGAGTCTAAGGTTGTTCTATAGAACTGCGCGTTAGAAAGGTAAGTATCTATCTGTCAGTGTGGTAAAAATAATAGCAAAGAGTAATACGAATGGACACACAAATAAATATTATGATGAGGAGTCTATCAGAATCTTGTATAAAAAAGTAATACCTTACAAAATTTTTAGTTATAAAAGGCTGAACAGGTGCAACAGAAAGAGGGTCTGGTTTATCTAGTGTAGATGAATTTTGAAAAAGCTTTGGCAAGGTGTGTCAGTAGAGGCTGTAAAATAAATGAAACAGTCAGAGAATGAAGAAGGAAGGTACTTTCATGAATTAATAACTGCTTAAGAGCCAGAAAACAAGAAGAAGCAATAAATGGATAGTTTTCAGAGCAGAAAGAAAGGTTGAGCATGAGGTCCTACTCTGATTTGTGCCACTCAACGTTTTTATAAATGGTGAGGGAAAGGTCATGCAAGAAGAGCTGACAAAATCCGATGACAGAATAAAATTATTTAACATAATGAAATTTATTGCTACCTATGAAGAGCTGCTGAAGGATCTTGCAGTATTGAGATTTGCAACAATACAATGGCAGATGATGGGACTGTGCAAAGAGGCCAATAAGAATAACAGTTAGTCCTATTAGTGGTTTCTTCTTGTTACTTTTTTCCCCTAATTAAATTATCTTGATCTAAAATGAAAGATGAATCAGACTGAAGATGTATAGGGCTCTTTGTGGATGAAAAATCTGGCAGAACATTACTAATCTTTTCTGTGTTCCCTGCCTGTGTTAGCGCTTTCACTCAGTGGAGCAATGTGGAAATCAACCAAGAAAAAGATATTTTCATGCTTTCCAGTATCAACAATTAGAGTCAAAATCAATTTGTTTTCATCTAAAAAAAGTCTCAAGAGATTGCTGTAAATAACAGAAAACCTCCCCCAAGGATTAGTTTAATCTATTGGTAAATTATCTAAAGAGGAAGAGAAAGTTTTTTGTCACTTAGTATTTGGCAAACATTTTTCACCTTGCCTTACATTCATCTGAATCTCACTTTTGAGCATAAAGACACTGCAGGGATGTGTTTGTGCATTATTGCCTTTCATATTCATTATGTAATAAATTTAATCTGTGTGCATCCTCAAAAGAGATTGAATTTCAAATGTCAAAATGATCCACCAAGGGCACAAGGAACTGGAATAGTCATTCAAAATACTTTCGGAATGTATTAATGCAAAAATATATGCATGCAGTAAAACATCATTAAAGTGCTTTTGTGATGACGATTCTCTTGGGAGATCTGTTCCCAAAGTAGCTGGAGGGGTCCTGTATTTGATAGTTATCTGGGTTGGATTTTACTGTTTTTTCTTGAAAGCATCATTTTACAAGCCCTTGTGTGTGAATTTTCTTCCTTCATAGCTAGACAGCAAGAATTTCCTCACCTTTCTCCAAACTCCCTGGGCCTGAAATATAATACCTGTGGGCTGGAGTATCAGTCAGACCCCTTGGGTCAGTATACATGCCACTTTACTAAGCATAAATGTTAGCTTGTTCAAGCAGGAAAGTGTCACTCTGGAGAGACAGGGACTGTTACTAAGATATCAGCTGTCAAAACCTCTACTCTTACAAAATCTTTGACGTCACTGATACTCTGAAGATACCTTTGCTTGGCAGATGAGGGAAACATAGTAGGAAACATAGATCTCAGGTTGAAAAAGGAATTGAGATTCTGTGTGAGGTTACGGGCTTTGCTGCTCAGAGAGCCTGTTTGCAATGAGACTTCAGAACTCTCTATTTGCAATGCCAAGGAAATTATCTTCAGTATGAAAGCAAGATATTCAGGATCCTTTTGAACTGATGAATAAGACTAAATTAGGGAAATGGTGGGGAGGAAGAAAACACCTTAGTTTGAGGGTCCAGTTTTTTCCAGACTTATAACTATTCAGAACTTGAAAAACATTACTTTTTCCTTAAGGGGGATGTGAAAATGTTGTGAAAGAGATCATTGTTTCATTCACAAAGTCAAACTGATCATGCAGCAGTTATAACCATCTTATAAATGGTTCCGTGTCATACCAGCACTTCGAAGTGGTGCACCAATACTTTTGTGCATGTCAAGTATTAGGAGAGGTTGCAATCCAGACCTGGTGTTCCCACGTTGGTACTTCTGAATTTTCATACCACATGTCTAGGTGGCCAGTGAGATCACCGCTGTCATGTGAAAAAGAGGTCATTAAGCATGATTTAGGTTTATGCTGGATTTATTCTTCCACCCCTGCTCACACTGTGTTATACTTTGCTAGGCACATGTTTTTTTGAAGCCCCTGTTACTTGTAAGAAATGCCAAATTCCTTTTCTCGGTTGACTTGCACAAAGAGTTTGTGGGACACAGTATTATTCAGTAGGAGTAAGTGTAGCAGAATCCGTCCATTGTTTTGAGGACACTGTGTCCTTCTTCTTCCTTTTCTTTCTTCTGGAAAACGCAATAGAATAACCAAGGAAATTACTGAGTCTGATAATGATCAGCCTGGTGAGTGATAGAGACATCAACTCACTAATTAGACCTCCTTACACTTGTTTGTGTTTTGTTCCTGTGCTCACAGTTCTGTGAAGTGTTTGATATATACTGTAGAATGGAAGAATGAAATGGTGCGTAGTGGCTATGATTACCATTATGGGTAATTAAATAACACTCGGAGACCTGTAGCAGCAATTATCTCTTCAAAAGCCTTCTTTTCCTGATAATTAAGGGATCATTTGAGTCAGTGTCATTACTTCTACCGATTCTTATAGGAAGTGAGCAGGCCTCTCATTTTCTCTTTTATTAACTGGAGGCTACCTTTCCCACCCTGTCCCAGCTGCATGCAGATGCAGCAGCATGTGGGAAGCACTGATGAGAAAAAATAGAGCCAAGAACGTGGTTGTGACTTCCTGATTCAGAGCCAATAAGCCAATTAATCTGGCAGAGTAGCCTAGAGACAGCCCTGTTTTTTAATACAGGAAGACGACAGCATGACTAGCAGAAGTATAACTCAGCTCCCCTTTCTTTCATCCATGTGCTGCCTGCAGGATTCCCAGGGCTTTACACTGGTGTTTTAGGCATGTGGAAGGAGATAAAATACCTTCTTACAGATTCCTGCCAACACAGAATATTTCTGTGAAGAGACTTGTGTCATAGGTGTCTGGGTGCTCTGAACACACAGTGAATCAACTATATGTACAAGAGGTGGAGAAACATCAGCAAATTTATCAATCCAGCCAATGAAGACTTTTGCTGCAGTCTATTTTCAATGATTCATCTTGCCCTTTGTTTGTTACAACATTGATATATTAACAGATTTTTTAAATTACTTTTCATGGACAGTGGTAAGAGTGGTTGATTGTGTCCTGGCTGGGTAAGAAGAAACATATCAAGCTACTCACCCAGAGAAGTTATGTCAGATTGTGAATAATTCACATTACTCTAACAAAACCTAGACTTATTCTTCTTTGTTCTTGTGCCTTACTTTGGTGCTGTTTTAGTTTTTCCTTTTCAAACTTCTCAGAGCAGTTAGCAGATTGTTGCTTAAACAGCAGTTTTTGAGATCTGAAGCACTGAGACATCACCAACAGCTACCGTCAAAATTTGCTTTCTCCTTACACTAGGCATCTCAAACTTGGTCCTTCTGTGGATCACACGTCCTCTTTGACCCAGTGTCTCCCTCTGATGCAGCAGTCTACTTCTAGTAATCAGATCCTTCACCTCACACCGCAGCCCCACTTCCTACGCTTGTTACCCACCCAGTCCCATTTGCTTTGAACCCTCCCTCCTCTTCAGGTCTTGATTACCTTTGCTGCTTCTGTAGCTTGTGCTGAGGTGCTGCCACGTGGAAGAAAACACGTCTTGTAGCTGTCTCTCCGCCTTGTCCCCAGCTGGCACAGTGCAGTTAAAAGGTGCGACTGAAGCTGCCAAGATGCTTGCCTATGGATATGTAGGTACCCAACGCCATGCCAGAAGGTGTGGCATGAAGTGTCTGACCCTAACTCCCAGCTTCCATAATCTCTGACAGAGGTTTCTAGCAGAAAAGGAGTGACAGCAGAGCTTCCTCTCCCTTTCTTGTGATCTTGTGATCTTGTCAGATGTGTCCGGGGTTTCCAAGCCCCTCTCCTGCACCTGTGGGACTGGGAGGCTGAGTTGGGCATGGAACAACTGCAAAGTTCCTGTCTATGTACCTGCTTTTGTGGTGGAAACAAGGGATATAGTTGCTATAGCCACATAAGATAAAAAGGAATAAAACTGAAACTCCTACTGAGTCAGAAAATGGTGCAGAAATCACTTTATTTACTACTTTAAGCCTATGCCATCACTGTAGCTCACTTCTAGCATAACACAAGTTGTCCTCATGGGCTTGTGAATAAACCTTGCCTTTATTTTAACATGGAGGTTTGTATTTATGTATGTGAGTGGTATAACTTGTCCTTGAATGTGGTGGCTGAATGAGTTGTGAGCTTTTTCTTGCTCTTTGTTAAATCCACTGTTGTATGAACACTTGCTGCTATTTTAATA
This sequence comes from Pampusana beccarii, assembly GCA_013399365.1. Classification (NCBI taxonomy): domain Eukaryota; kingdom Metazoa; phylum Chordata; class Aves; order Columbiformes; family Columbidae; genus Pampusana; species Pampusana beccarii. The sequence continues at coordinate 689,086 of VWYH01007692.1, forward strand.
CATCTATAACCATTTGTTTTTTAAAGCATTTGCCTGCAAATTCCTTTTCAACATTGTGCTGAATCCAACTTGATACCAGGAAGAGCTTTTGCCATTTGGCAGGAAAAGCTAATTTTATTATTTTATATTAGACTTACGACATGTGAGTAAAATTTTCTATTGCTGCTGCCATAAGCTGCTTCAAATCAGCAAAAGAATCTCAGATGTGCATTGTGAATCTTCTTATTAATAAGACCTTATTACAGCTAAGCTCTTTCAAATCAAAAGGTTATCAGTAGGATAAAAAGGAAGTATAAAAAATGAATATTTTCAAGTAAGCTATAAGCAGTTATAGTAAGTCCTCACTGAGAAAACAGACCATGCATTTGTCAAAGAAACTATTTTTTTTCCTAAGTTAAGAAGCTCTTATTAAAAATAAGCTAAATAAGCAAAATAAGCCTGAAGACAAACAACAAGAGGACCACTCCTCTTTCTCTGTGGTGATAGTTTAGCTTTTGATTATCGCTTTTCAAACCCAGTTGCCATTACGATGGCAAAAAGACAGACTCCTACGCTAGATATATTAATAAAAAACCTATGGCAAATGCAGAGTTTGGCAATGAGGTGCAGCAATTGACGTACTTGTCTGCTGAACTGGTGCCGTGTCCGCTCCCAGATATGCCACTCACTTTCACCCTGTTAACACTGTTGACTTACAGAGGGTACCTGGTGTGTGGGTTTCTCGTGCAGATGCTTGCTAGAACCACAGAATAACTTAAGATGGAAGGGACCTCTCTAGAGGCTCTAAGCAGGGCCTAAGCTAAAGTCAGGTACAGGTTAGATCACACTGTTCAAGGCCTTTACCAGTCAAGTTCTGAACATCTTCAAGAAAGAGGCCTCACAGCCTTTGTGGAAGAACTGTTCTAGAACTTGACTAGCTTTCTTGCTAGAAAAACATTTTTTCTAGCATCTAATCAGAATTCCCCCTCTTGCAAGAGATATCTTTTTCACTATGAATCTTCAAGATGACTGTGGTTCTGTCTTTTCTTGAGCCTCCTATTAGCTTGTTGAAGACAGTAATAAGATCGCCCCCTTAGCCTTCCCATCTTAAGACTGAACAAAGACAGTTCTCTCAAACTCTCCCACATGCTTCTATAGACAATAGGATAAAAACATTTGGGGTTTTGGAAAGACAGTGGAAGGGGAAAAGGTCATTGATAGGTTATCTCATATTAGATGTTAGACTATATGCTTAAGAAATACCTGTTCAGGAACTAAAAATGTCAATATATGTGGAGTGCAGGTTTAATTTTGTGTTTGTCAAAGCTTTGAGAAAGAGAAAAGGGTTCTTATTTTAAGCACATCTAGCTGTGCAGTCCTACCTGAAATACGGTTTTTCATGTCTCCTTGTGTGTCCTCATGTCTTTTAGTTACAAAGAAAAGTGAGGATTTATCAAACATATTAATAGCATTCTGATCTCAGCAGCTTTTCACCTAATAGAACCATCCAAATCTTCTCCTCTTTCCTTTTATCAAAAATCCTTCACAGGCATCTTTCTTCTGCAGAGGTGCTTGGATATGTATGCAGTGTGGTAGCTGATGTTTGCCACTGTGATAAACAGAAGATTTTACCTCCTTAACATGTGTTATGAGACTGTCACTCCCCACAATCACAGTGCTTTATATAGCAATATTGCATTGCAAGCAGATATGTATTTTGATCTTCAGGCAGATACCTATTTTGATCTTCAGGCACAGGTTAAATTATATTTAACTTTAAGTATTTTAAAATATTCCACACAAGTGAATATCTATGTTTTGAATTATATTTCTCACAGACATCAGCCTACATATTTAAAACTTGACCTAATTTTTTCTATTTCTCATCCTTTTTGATTCCTTCTTCCTCCATTTCATTAGCGACTGCAACATTTTCTACTCTAATATAACCTGTAACATGTTGTTGACTCTTTCATCTAGTTATGGAAGATTTCAAACAACTGAGCAACATTTCTTGCACCCAACTGGAATATACATCTGCCTTGTTCTCATCTATGTTGACATCTTGTCAATATTGCTGCTCTTTGCTTATAGTCCTTCATCGAGTTCATTATTCCTTTAACCTGCTATGCCATACAAATCAAACTATAATAATTTTAACTCCTCAAAACAATTTTTACCTTCTAATCTTAAATAGAGAAACACTTTGAATTCTGTCACTACAGGAACCAATACAGATAAAAAATTGCATATCAGAGGAGATGAAGTCATAAAAGTATAAGGAAACATTACCAACTAATTAGGAATTAATGTTAAAGCTCTAAATCGCCTCCCCAGATGACGAAACTATATCATACTTGAAATATCAATACAACTACTGGAGACATCATCTTCAAAGAACTTGACAATATAGATATCTTAAATTATATTAATGAGTTCAGTCATTTCTCCCTTTCACCCTCCACACTTTTGAGAATGTACATGTGATTTTTCAATAACAGGATGAATTCACTTTCAACTTGAGATGCTGTAACAAAAGCAGCTTCATTGAAGAAGGGCAATCAAATAATATCTGGAAAAAATGCTGAATGTCTGAATTTCTTTGTGCCTGGTTATTTCTTTTCCCTTATTTCAAACTATCTTGCTGTTTGTTTAAAAATCCCACTAGAAGAGTTCTTCTGGTAAACAGACAGGAACAGCCATATGGGATTAGACAGAAGATGCCTTAGAGCTAAGTCCTTACTATCTTTTGAAGTAAGCTTTAAAGCCATCTTACCGTCAGTGTGCTATTTCACTTGGACTATTTCATGCTTAGTCACAGGCACCTTGCACATCTTGCCTACCTTTGCATGTAGGCAAACTGCTAGCATGCTCCTATGCCCTGCACTACTCACTCAGTTACAACAGGTTGTGGGATCTAAAGAGGTGTGAAGTAGCTGGTATATAATCTCTTATACAGCTGTCAGATGCTTCAAAGGAAGGTTGACTACTAGTGGTGAACAGTTTTGAAAGCAGTTAGAATCACAGAAACACGGAACAATTTAGGTTTGAATAGACCTTTGGAGGTTATCTAGTCCAATTCATTGCTCAAAGGATGCCTAATTAAATCAGGTTGCTCAAGGGCATGTCTAGTCAAGTTTGAACACCTCCAAGGATAGA
>VWYH01007693.1:0-14214 GCA_013399365.1 Pampusana beccarii
GCTCCAGTAGCAATTAAAAACTCTTTCTTTTCCCTGTCTCCATAGCTTTACTATAACAAGTGGATTTGCTAGGGTAGGTTCTTCAGGTTCCCGTCAATCAGCTTCTGCTATAACTGCAGACTTCAATTTTGGGCAATTCTGTCTCTAGTGCCCCTCTTCTCTGCAAAAAGCACATTGATTCCATTTTAACTGGGGTCTAGGTCTGGACTCCTCACTCTTCCTAGGAAGCCCTCTCCTACCCTGTCCTATGCTACACGCTGAACAACATTGTTTCAGCTTCCCCTGCCCTTTGTACTGCTCCTTTCCCATGTTAAAACACACTCTAACGGGCTCTAGGGGGATTGGATTAGATAATCTTTTGAGGGTCCCTTCCAATCCCTAACATTCTGTGATTCTGTGTGATTCTCTTTTTTAGAATACCACTANGCATTTAGAAACAGGAGGAATCTGTGCCTAAACCTGGAGGTGACAGTCGGTATCTCATTGAGACCCTTTTGTTTACAACTCCCTTTAGAGCAATCTGGTGTTGTCGATTAGAGTGGAAAGAAACTAATCTTTACTGAGAAGTTTATTTAAGAGAGACTCAGTTCAATCTCCGGTTCCCTCCTTCCAGATCAGCAGACGGCCCCGAGCCAGAGGAACAGACCACGTTTCCAAGAGCCATCTGCACCTGTCCAATTGCTGTTTGACTGCCTGGGCCTGACATCGCTAATTATATCTGCCTATTATTTCCTCTGACAGCAGAGACAGTTCTGCCGAGTCAGATGACCAGTCTTGGCAACAACAGCCAGAAAAGATGAAAAACAACCCAGAGGGGCAAGGGGTTTTCAGGCTTGCCCAAGGCCAAGAAGCTAAACCCAGGCCTGACACAGACCATCCTGCAACCAGATCACTCATTGGTCTCAAGCACTGGAACACAATCAACTGAAACGAAGAAATAAACTTAACAGCAGAGTCAATTATACTGTTAAGCGGCATTCTTTATTTTATCAGCGCTAGGGAATGCTGGGGATCATCCTCCATAAGTGCTCCAGCAACTGGATGCTCTTGCATTGTTTATATTCACATAATTGTTACATATGCATTACAATTTTTGAAAATGTTGACATACAATACATCTATACTAAGAAATAATTGATGATGTTAGTTATAATTGTTTAGTTTCTTACAATACATCTATTAATTATTAGTTAAATATAAACTAAACACTCTGCTTCTAAACAATGTATCACTTAATCTTCTGTCTCCCTCTTGTCATGCAGAAGGATCTAAAACTTGAAAAATATCCCCTTGTTTTGCAGGTGGTCAGAAAGCATTTATCTCATGTCAATTGGTTACATGAATTTGGCAGCTTCTCTTCATAGCAGCTAATAACCTAATAGTTCAGTTGGAAGAGACGAAGGCTGTTAGAACATTGAAATTACAAACTAAACACTACTGGGTAGAAAAACCTTCAAGCCAATGCTTTTTGCTTACATTTTGGGGAAGGGCTAAATGTGTTTAATGAAGTTAAGGAAGTTTTCTTGAGTTAAATGACCAAGGGGTCACTGGGGTCAGTTCCAAGGAAGGGAACTGTGTGACCATCTAGCTTGGGATACCCTGGCAGCATATGCTCTTTTACTTCACTATGTTACTCTGTGCAAGTGAACTAGGTTTTATACTGATGTCTTTGCAAATCTCATGTAGTAAGTGTCTGATGACCTAGCCAAAACATTTCTGAGATGGGAGTGCCCTGACTCCCCGACATAACCATGCTTTTGCCTGTGCAGTTCATACTCCAGATTCTATAGAGGAGCTTCTGCTCTGCTTTATAAAAACACTACTTAGCAGTTGTAGAAATGCTGGTTATCAGAGCTGGATTGCAGACATTTTTGCCATAGTACACAACTTGAACCAAGCAGCTGTAACTGGTTTCCTGGGATACCAGAGCAGAAGCCATGAAAGGATTAGATGTTCCCCTTTTGCTCTTGGACTCATTTACTAGATTGTCAGTGTTGTGTAATCAACTTATGTTGCAGGTTTGTTTTAAGTGTACAATATTTGGAAAGTTTTAGCAAAATCAATATGATGTAATTTATTTTGCAGCACATGAAGTTGAAAACTGGTGATGCAGTCAAAGGCAGGTGTCTTCATTGTTTGCTCTGGTTTCTGTGGTAGATGCAGGACATCTACTTGTGTAACTCCTAAGTATTCTGTTAGGAAGGTTAAGGATTTCTCACAGTGCTGTATATTGGTGTAAATGTTGTCTGTTTTAAAATGGGATACAGAGGATAACTTGTGAAGCACTCTGATTTCTTTTTTTTGTTTGATAGCCAGATGAGTTGTATGCTCTTCTTTAATGCTGATGTTGAAACTTAGCAAGCTTTGACCTGAGCACTTCAAATGTTGGGAATATCAAAAGGTCCCTTGAAGAAAAGTGATTTTTCTTTAGAGCTTCTCTTTTCACATAGCAAATACTGAAAAGTAACCTTTAGAACAAAACTTGCATACTTTCTGTAACAGGAATTTGTAGGAAATCTCTTTGCCATTTGAGGTGGTAATTGAGGGGTGGAGGGGACAAGTTTTCCAAACTTCAAAGCATAGCATGCTAATTTGGAGCTGTATTGAGTGTCTTGAATTGCAGACTGTTTGACAGACCCTTACCCTACTGCTAAAACCTAGTTTGGTTTGAATGTATATATGTAATGTTTGTGATGATAATGAACTAGAAGTTAATACACTTTAAAGTCCTTCAGCAGGAGTGTGGCTAAGAGATGAGGAGACTGAGCATCAAGTAATCTGTAGGATACCCTGTTTAGGAGGTTTTTTTCACTTCCTCCAATTCTAAATCTGACTTGAAACAAAAGCATATATAATTGATGTCATAGATACTATATGTTGATTTTACTATTTCCTGGGATAGTAATGGCTTTGATTTTTCCCTTCCTAAATTCACATGACAGTGGTGAGCTGTTTTGCTCTCCAGCAGGTTTCAGAAAGCACTAACTTCTGATAACCTAATCGATACCAAAGGTGATAATTAAGATTTCTAAAAAAGCTCCGAAGGCACTCTTATTAGAGTAGGTATTCATGACTGTACTAAAGGGTGGGTGCAAAGTGGGAGTTAAAAGGGATTCTCTTATCTTTGTGTGATTGCTTAGCTATTGCTATGCAGGGGAGGAGAGCTCCTCTGTTACTGCAAAGCATATTTGTAGTAATGTAGTGGTTACCAATTAAAAGAATGAATTATGTCATCAATTATTAACCTAAGGATGTGTAAATCCTGTCAGCAATTCCTAACCTAAGGATATGCAAGCATCCTCCACCGATACACACCCTTGTTTCCCTCTATGATGCATCCTGAAAAACTGGAATAAATTTGATGGGGATCTCCTAACTAAAGGAAAATTGAAAAAATATTGTAAACAGTGGTCGCTATTGTATAGATTGGATGATAGTGAAAAGTGGCCTGAAAATGGGTCTTTGAATTATAATACTATTTTACAATTAATGTTCTGCTCTAGAAAAATGGATGAATGGGATGAGGTCCTATATGTTGATTTGTTTTTTACTTTGCGTAATGATCGTGATACAAGAAAGAAATGTAAATTGTTGGATAATGATGCTAATAGTACATATGTCTTAGCTAAAAGTGTGTGGAAAAAGCCAAGGCAAAGGTTCTGTTCTTCATGTGATATTGGGCAAAGTTGTGTCAAAAAAATTAGATGAGCTGGAGGATGTGCAATTGTTGGTAATTAACGTTAAAAAAGAATCGAGTAGTGGTGATGAGAGAGTTGCTTTCAGAAGCAAGGGAGGAAACTGGCACAGCAGCCAGTAGTACAAGCACTGCTCAGACAGGCAGTTGGAATAGAAGGGTTACCAGTATTTGTGCATGTACTGTTTACTACTTGTGATTTATTAAATTGTAAACAGTCAGTAGGGGCATATTGGGAGAATTCGGAGAAAGTGTACCAGCCATTAAAAACAATTATGCTTACTCATAACCCAAATTGGGGTGACATTCAGGCTCTGTTAGATACTTTCTTTACTACTGAAGAGGTTGGTATTAGAAAAAGCCAGGGAGGAGAATGTATGACAAAATGCCAATGATGATCCCAAACAGTACAGTTGCTAAACAGAGCCAGAGTGGGATCCGAATATTAGTGTGGGAAAAGCAATGATTAAACAGTATCAACAATTGATTTTGTATGGAGTACAGCACGGGATTCTGAGACTGAAAGACATGTCAAAACTATATGAGGTGAGACAGGAAGGAGATGAAAACTCTCACGTGTTCTATGAAAGACTGTGAAAACGCAAAAAATGGACAGGCTTGAACTCTGAAGACAAGGCTATCAGGGAAATGTTTAATATGTTATTTAATGGACAGTCAGCATCAGATATAAGGCATAAATTACAGAAAGTGGATGGGGTAGGGGGTATGACAATTTCACAGCTGATAGAAATAGCTTATGAAGTGTATAATAATCGTGATGAAGCAGAGAAGAGAGAAAAGTTAAAGGAGAAAAAGAAGGATAGAAGGTTGCAAGCCACTTTGGTGGCTGCTATTGAAGAAAATTCTATGAGAGGAAGGGGAAGAAATAGAGGATCCTACCGCAGGAGGGCATTAAGCCAAGGAATGGGCAGAGGATCTGGTCCTGTGCTGCAAAGGACCTTTGCATAAAACCTATATTCCAATTGTTTGGGTCATAGGAAAGTGAGCTCTAAAGCCATTTTTTAAAACTGATGGAATGTACAGTTGGCAACACAGCTTTAATTAATTAATTTCTATATATGCCAGTGTCCCCTTCCCCTCCCAGGACAAGATGTGCTATGTAAGCTGAGAGCTCAACTAACCTTTTCTGATAAATCAATACAGCTTCACCTACAAAAAGAAACTGCCTGGAAAAGCTCAGTTATGTTTATTGACTGAAAAGCAATCAGAAAAAAGAGATGCTTCAAGAAGTCCTGGATGCCATAATACCTCTTGTATGAGCAAAGAATGCAGTGCCAGTAAAGACTGAAGCTAGAAGCCCAACTGGTAAGAAACAAACAATATCCTATTAAATTAGAAGCCAGAATAGGCCTTGAGTCACTGATAAACATGTTTGTTCAGTATGGACTGTTACGAGAACACCAATCTTGAATATAATACCCCTATTTTGCAAGTAAAGAAACCTCAAACTCAAGAATACCAATTAGTACGGAATCTAAGAGAAGGTAACCAGATAAGTTATTGTGCATCCAGTGGTTCCAAAACCCTAAACCTTGTTATCTTCTATACCTGAAAATGATCTTTATTTTACAGTATTGGATTTGAAGGATGCTTTCTTCTGTGTACCACTGGAAGAGGAGAGCCAAAAGATATTTGCCTTTGAATGGGAAAACCGTACTACAGGTAGAAAAACTCAACTTTGCTGGACAGTACTGCCCCAAGGCTTCAAGAACAGCCCAATGCTCTTTGGTAATGTACTTGCTAAAGAATTAAAAAACTGGCAAGGTTAAGAACCCTTCTATTAATATTACCCTGCTACAGTATGTGGATGACATTCTGCTAGGAGCTGAAACTAAACGAGAATGTACAGCTGCCACAATCGATTTATTAATCTCCTTAGGATTAGCTGGATACAGAGTGTCTCAGAAAAAGGCCCAAGTGGTACAAACTATGGTGGTATACTTGGGCTTTGAAATATCTCAATGCGAAAGGAAATTTGGAACAGAGCGAAAAGAAGCTATATGCCATATAGCCCCTCCTAAATCAAAAAAGGAACTATGGGGTTTTCTGGGCATGGCTGGNACAGCCCAATGCTCTTTGGTAATGTACTTGCTAAAGAATTAAAAAACTGGCAAGGTTAAGAACCCTTCTATTAATATTACCCTGCTACAGTATGTGGATGACATTCTGCTAGGAGCTGAAACTAAACGAGAATGTACAGCTGCCACAATCGATTTATTAATCTCCTTAGGATTAGCTGGATACAGAGTGTCTCAGAAAAAGGCCCAAGTGGTACAAACTATGGTGGTATACTTGGGCTTTGAAATATCTCAATGCGAAAGGATATTTGGAACAGAGCGAAAAGAAGCTATATGCCATATAGCACCTCCTAAATCAAAAAAGGAACTATGGGGTTTTCTGGGCATGGCTGGATGGTATGGACTCTGGATACCAAACTTTAGCTTAATCACTAAACCATTATATGCCACCATTTAAGGACCTGGAGAAATCTTGGATTGGACTCCAGAATGCCAAAAAAACTTTGATGTTATAAAGACTGAATTCATAAGAGCATCAGCATTGCGACTGCCCAATCTAAATAAGCCTTTTTCACTGTATATACACAAGTAACAACACGTGGTGTTGGGAGTTTTAACCCAGATTTTAGGAGAATGAGAAGGACCTGTTGCATATTTTTCTAAACAATTAGATGATGTGAGTAAAGGATGGCCAGCATGTCTAAGGGCAGTCACAGCTGCAGTACTGCTAATAAAAGAGGCACAACCCATCACTGTATTAGTGCCTCATGCTGTATTAGCAGTGCTGGAATAGAGAGGTCAACATTGGCTCTCTCTATTCAGGTTAATCCAATACCAAGCAGCTCTAGTTGAACAGGATGATGCTACCCTAAAGGTCTCTTTGACTCTGAAGAAGTCAGACTCTACCCTGCTACTAACTGGTGATGAGGGACTGCTGGAACATAACTGCCTTCAAGTTAGAGAACAGGTTTATTCCAGTAGGTCTGATCTGAAAGATGAACCTTTGAAAAGCCCTGATTGGGAATTGTTTACAGGTGGAAGCAGTTTTGTGATTGAAGGAGAACAGAGAACTGGATATGTCGTGGTGACTCTGCAGGAAAAGGTAGAGGCATGTGCTCTACCCACTGATACGTCTGTTCAGAAGGCAGAAATTATAGCTCTAACCGGAGCTCTAGAGCTATCCAAGGATAAAAGAGTAAATGTTTACACCGATTCTAAATATGCTTTTGGAATGGTCCATGCTTGTGGAGCAATATGGAAAGAACAAGGTTTGTTATCATCTCAAGGGACTCCCATTAAATATGGACCAGAAATCTTAAGGCTATTGCAGGCAGTATTAAAACCAAGAGAGGTGGCAAAAATACATTGTAAAGCTCACTAAAAGGAACAAACAGAAATAATAAAAGGAAATTTAAAAGCAGATGAAACTGCCAAAAGAATTGCCCTATCAGGATCAATGATAGGAGCTTTGATCCCAACCAGGTCAATCTCAACGGATCCTCCTAAATACTCCGAGAAAGATGATCAACTAGCAAAATCATTAAAGTGCACAAAGTCCGAAGATGGATGGTGGATTACAGATAATGGACAAGTAATAGCCACGGCTCCAATAATGAGAGACTTAATAACAAAGGCTTATCAAGAGACTCATATGGGAGCCAATGCCATAGTAGCCAGTATCAGAAGATATGCTGTAGGACCATGAATGCAAAAACTGGCCAATGTCACTGTACGACAATGCTTGATTTGCTGCAAGAATAATCTGAAAATACACAGAAGACCTCCTTCAGGGGAGGTCAAAAGGGGACAAGCTTCTAGAGAATATTGGCAAATTGTTTTGTCTGAACTACCTAAGTGTAATCAGTACAAATATTTGCTAGTGTTAGTATTTTCTCAGGATCGCCAGAAGCTTTCCTGTGCCATACCAACAAGTCTAGGGAGTTAATTAGAATACTGTTGAAATAAATAATTCCCTGATTCAGAATCCGGGAAGGGATGTCCTCTGATAATGGACCTCACTTCATAGCTGAGGTAGTACAAGGGGTTGCTGAATTTTTACAGATCAAGTGGGATCTACATGCTCCTTGGAGGCCCCAATCAAGTGGGAAAGTAGAACAAATGAATCAAACTTTAAAAGAGACAGGTTTTGAAACTTTGTCAAGAGACCCACATGAAATGGGTAGATGTATTACCAATACCATTAATAACTCGAGTTACTCCTAGAGTGAGAGAAAGGTTAAGTCCTTTTGAAATTCTGTATGGTGTTGGGGAATGGCTGCAAAAGAAAGGCCATGAATCGGCTGGGTCCACTGATCCATTGTACGAGCAAAGCCTCTTCTAACGAGACTGTAGGCCTTGCTTGACATAAGTAAGGCATACAGGCCGGTGGGAAATTCTGTTATGTGCAGACTTGCAAGGTCGGCCTGACCTTGCAAGCCGAGCATAACAACTTTGAGGGAGTAGCAGCGCAGCTGGGAAAGGGGGTAACTTCTCACGCTTCTGTAACTGCAAGTAGGAGGAACATGCAAATATGATCTTTAGAGCTTAAGCCAATCATGTAGTGACTAGTAGGCATAATTAATTATCTGAACTGTATAAATATGTGCTATCTGGGCTAATAAAGGAGAATCATGCATTATCCCTCACATCGAGAGTCTGCGTGGTTCCTCCGCCGCTCGCAGTATGGTGAGCCTTATCCTGTAAATAACAGGGAAAGGTGACCAGATGTATGTAACAGGAAGTCAGTTGTTAAGTGATCATTTATTATCATTAGGGTGTACCTTATCTTCCCTTCATAGGTATCTAAATGAAAGAGTGCCAATACCTTTAGATGCTTCAGTGCACACCTTCCAGCCAGGAGACAAGGTGTATATTTGGATGTGGAAGGATGAATCCCTGAAGGAATGCTGAAAGGGACCTTATTTGGTACTGTTAGCTACCTACACAGCCATTAAGGTAAAGGGTATAGACTCCTGGATCTATTACACCCAAGTAAAAGCTGCCCCAGAGGAGAATTGGACTTCCAAAGAAGTCAGTCCCTTGAAACTCTCCAGGACTACACAAACTGTAACTGGACTGATGCTAAGTTGGACTTGGAGTGTGAGCAAGGACTTGCCCTTCTGTTCAGTATATTGTTAATTCATTTTCTTAGATATGTGTGTAAGCATCTGTGCAGGGGTGATAATCAGGCTCCTTGTGCAATGTCATATCATAAATTCACAAATCAAAACCAGGAAGTCCATGGGAACGGAATGGTTAAAATAACTAACTGATCTGATTGCTGTATCTGTACTCATTTTCCTGAGCATGGAACAAGATACCATGGCTTTAGATTGCTCTTAGCATCTGAAGGGGGGGTCTGCGTGGTAATAAATGCTAGCTGCTGTGTGTATATGGATCAAAGTGGAAGAATTTCTACAGATTTAGATGAGATTTGGAAACACACTAAGATCCTGCATGAAATTCTAAAGGATGAGATATGTCTTGCGGTTTCAAAGAGGCTTGGAAATGATTGACTTCCTGGTTCCCAGATTTGAGCCAGTGGGTTAAGAAATTGCTTGCTATAATTATAATGGCTTTACTGATTTTTGCATGTATTTGTGTTGTATTATAATGCCTTTAAAAATGTTCAGTTATAGAAAAGCAAGTCTGTGAAAAGATAATATGAGACTTAGATATGAAGTATGAAAACCCCTTCCTATACAAGTCTCAAAGGGGGGAACTGTAATTGTTACCAATTAAAAGAATGAATCATATCAGCAATTACTTACCTAAGGATGTATAAATCTTGTCAGAAATGACTAACCTAAGCATATGCAAGCAGTGGACCAACACCAGGTCAGTCTGCTTCTTAAACAAAGATAAGATTGATTTGAGGAACTCCTTATCAGAAGTTCCTGTCCTTGCAGTTTGAACATTCTGGAATATGCGTAATTAGTTGAGTTTGTTTAACATATATCTTAAGACTGTCAGATAGTGTCCTTCAGATGAACTTTGCTCATTATAAGCTCATTGTAATACTAAAAATCCTGCCCACAGGTATGAAGACTCCTGCACAAGTGAAGACCCTAACCCATGAGCATGCGTAGTACAAGAAAATGATTGTATAACCATATTGAAATGACCAGTCCTGGAAAGGGAGTGGAAAAGTAGGGAGGTACTAACCAAAGTCAAAAGTGTAAATAATGTAAGTTCTGTGAAGGTGTGATAGCTTTTGTGGTTTTGTCACCTAGTACCCACAATTGCGCAATCTCGTAATAAAGCAATATCTCTACACTGTGTGTATATTTGGCTGCTTGCACACCAGGTAAAGAACCCTGCTTTGGAGACAACAGTAAGGAGATGTTCATATTAAAAGATAAGCATTGCGTCTGGATGTGTTCAAGTGCACTAAAGCATTTAAAAAAAAAAAGTGAGGATTGCATTTTTGGTTTTGTACTTGCAAGAAATTTGTCCATTTTTAAGAGCAATGTGAGGTTTTTCTTGAAAATTAACAAGTTAAAGATGGTAGTGCTTGTGTGAACATTAAAATGAATGCTAGTGACGTTACTTGTCCATGGTTTTGGTGCATAAGAAAAGATGTTGCCATTTTGTTGAACCACTTTGTCCTTTAAAGTCTGATAGAGTTGTTCGAGGTGTTTGGCATTAAAAAAAGAAAGCTTGTTGGTCTTAACCTTTGAGTAGCATCACTGTGCTCACTTGCTTAAACTTCTGCTTCCAGTGGGACAGTTAAAGGCCAAGTAGTTTTGGACATCTACAGGATAGAATCATTCTGGTTGGAAGAGACCCTCAAGATTGTAGAATCCAACCACTAACCTACTCCAGCACTAAGCCATGTCCCTAAGAACCTCATCTATGCGTCTTTTAAACACCTCCAGGGATGGTAACTCAACCGCTTCCCTGGGCAGCCTGTTCCAGTGCTTGACAACCCTTTGCATGAAGAATTTTNTGGCTTCGTTGCTCTCCTCTGCACTTTCTCCAGCACCTCAGTGTCTTTCTTGTAATGAGGGGCCCAAAACTGAACACAGGATTCGAGGTGCAGCCTCACCAGCAATGAGTACAGGGGAAAAACTTCAAAGGTATAAGTTAAGTCATACTATGTTTTTTTAACGTCGGGCCATTTTGTACAGACATTTTGTATAGGCAACATTTTAGAACCTGCATGACTACACTCCCGTTACTTTTCCAAAATGGCAGTTCATGTGTCAAGGTAGCAATTCCTGAAGAGACAGACACATTCAGACAAAAAAAACACAAACAACCAACCAAAAAAAACAACAAAAAAACCCCCACAACAACAACAAAACACAAAACAAAAAAAACAAACCACAAAACCAGAACCTTACCTGTTCAGGTTTTTATGATCACTTACCAAATGTAACTCAGTTCCACCAGATTTCAATTAATTCATCTACTCATGTTATTAAAAAAACAAATTAAAAAAACCCCCACACCTTGACAGCCAGTATTTTTACAAATTTTTCGTTTATGTATTTCTATAGCAAAGAAATGCTATAGTACTTAGCAAGAGAAGGCAGTTTGTGAAAATAAACTATTTTTATAAATGTCTGAAGTCGGAATGGTAGAGGAAAACGCTTTAAGATTTATTGCCTTTCTCTGAGCTCTCTACTCAGGGACTCAGAGTGAAATAACTCCCCTCCAGTTTGGTCAGTGGAATTTTTTTCCTGTATTTCTAGTTCTGAATTTCACCAGAACTAACAATGTTGGATATAAATCAGTATAATCCTGAGCAGGCATGAGTGATTTTAAGGTTCAGATATGCATAGGCCTTTAGAGGCAGTTGTGCTGCTTGGTTGAACTGTTCATGTTCCCGATACAATAAATAAGCAAGGTGGCATGGCCAAGGTCAATGGCTGTTGATCCTTCTTTGCAATGGGCCTTGGTATACTTTAATAGGCATTGATGGGGCTGCTCCTAAGAAGTGCATAATCTTTGTTTCACAGGGCCAGTTTAGGGTTGGAGGGATGTGGAGGCAAATTGTACTGATCTGGGAAATGCATAACCCTTTTGGTACAGTAGGGGAGGCTCTTGGATCTGATACTCAACTTCCCAGACTGACTTTAGTGCCAGTGAAGGTTACTGCTGTTGCAGTCTCTGATGGAGACCATTTTGCTTGGCTGAAAACACTTTTCCTTAGAGGCTATGAAAACTGGGACAAAGTGGGGTAGGAGGGACTGAGCAGTGGTTTTGGTGAATAATGATCAATGTCCAAGAATGGGAACAAAGGGAATTCTGTGAGGTTTTTCTTTCTGGGAAAGTGCTTGGAATCAGTTCCTGCAGTTGTCCCCCATGCTATCACCACTGTAGTGCAGGTATTTCCTCTATGTGTTGCTTGAAACTCTTTGTAATATGACAGGGTGCATAACCTGAGATGTTTTTTTGTGAGCTGTTATGTTCCATTATTGTCCCTTTTATGGCTAGATACTCTTAAAACTGAAAATATATGTACAGCATAAGGCTTTTCTTAGACTAAAATTTCTAACATGTAGCTGCTCCTGTACAGAAACACAACTGAGAGAAGCGCAGAATAAAGCAGCAAGAGTAAAACGGTTGACTCGTGTTGGTCACCTTGCAGTGTTCTCCTATCACAACCAATAGTACGCTGATCTCCCCCAAAATCTTCCAAGGCATATAGAGCTCTCAAACATGTCATTGCATGCTTGCTCCACAATAGCATATAAATAACTGTTCAGTGTTTTGTTTGTTTTTTTTTCAGGAAATGAATTTCATGCAGGAACATAACTGTAACCAGGTAAAACTATAGCTTTGCAGGCTACATAGGGAGGGAAGAAATTGTATTTGACTTCCAGTCAATTTGCAGTGTCATTTTCATCCAGAGATCTAGCACAGCAGTGTACTTTATTATATTTCAAATTAAAATAATATATAATGATGGTTAACTTTTTATATATTATTTATTAGGCAGAGAATACCTTGAGAAGTATACTTTATATTTTGTTATATCCAGGTCTTCTAAAGCAAACCCTGACAAGTAGCACTTACTATAAATGTACTGATCATATGTAGATGGCTGTTAAGTTAGTCTGTGAACAGCTATATACTTCTTGGTAGTATTTGAAAAAAAAATTTCAACATCTATTCTTTAATGATTTGATTTTTGGGAAATTTTACTCTGTGTATCAGATCAAGTCATAAGGAAGACAGAGACCTATAGTTGTCAGACAAATCTTTCAGCTGCTAAAATCCAAACCTCTGAAGTATTTTGATAGCGTCTAGTCTGCAATTGTTGTTGCAAAGTGCTGAAACAGCATTAACTTTTTCAGCATCTGAACCTTAACTACCAAGAAAAGTTGGCTGTTTTGTTCAGTTCCTGATGCCAGATAAGCCTTATGAGCCTTTAATTCCTCCAGTTCTTTAAAGGCTCTTACTGGAACCTTAATGGTATGTGAGTGGATGAAAGCAAATTGCCAAATGTGGGTTTTTTTGGTTGGTTTTTTTTGGTTTTGTTTTTTTTTTTTTTTTTTTTTTTTTTTTTTTTTTTTTGTGTTTGTTTTTGGTGTGGTTTTTTTTTTTTTTTTTTCTTTTGTTCTAGGCTAAAGGAAAGCATTACATCAGTATTAATACTTATCTAAATGTTTAATGTTTCAGGGCTTCCTGTAAGAGTGAAACTAGTTTTCCAGTTTTTATGTGCCACATCAATGTGGCTGCTTTATACACAAGTTGCAAGACTGGAGAAACTGCATAGTTAATGATACCTGCTCTCAGGCTTGTCAAATGGAGTGCAAACAGAACTGCTTTCAGTTGATACTGTCAAAGTTCATGCTCTGGAAAAGTCCTTTTCCAGCAGCAAAGTGTTCTCCAGTCTTGGTATCTATGAAAGATGCTGCTCTTATATCTGTGTAAAATTACTCAAAGGATGTGCTTCTGCAGTGCAAATTTTAAACATCCTTACTGTGTTTGTTTTAAAATAGTGGTCTATCTGTGCCAATATGTATGTAACTTGGTGCATAAATCAGGTATGAACACTGCTCCCTGTTCTTGGAAGCTTTCAGAACTGTTTATTCAATTTATGTACTAAAGATTATAAATAAGCAAAAAAGGACAAAAAGCAAGTTGGTTTGTTCCCTTATTTGAATCAAGGCAAGGTAAAACTTGTAGTTACAGCACTATTTAAATAATCCTACTTGGCACCAAGTGTGCGTCTGTGGCTTTCAGCTGCTAATCACGACTTGTTTTTGTGGAGGCTTCAAAATAAGAAGGTGCTGTGTGGCTACTGACATACACGAGGGCCTATTGGAAGATTATTTTTGTAATCTGTTTCTTTAGCATTCAGTTAGTATTCTTAAACTTCAAGACCTTAGAAAGGGAGAAGCTGAAAAATAAATTATCCAAAGTTCACCAGAAGGTAGATAGCAGAAGAGTGTAAGTAGAAAGTGATGTCTCGCAGTAGAAAAATTGTTCTGTCTTGAAGTTCTCTTTTCTTTTTTTTTTTTTTTTTTT
>VWYH01007694.1:0-81317 GCA_013399365.1 Pampusana beccarii
GTTCCGCCCGGTGTCACATCAAAACCCCTCCCCCTGTGTCACCTCTTTTGCCTTCCTCCATCCCTGTGACCCTGAACTTTGGTTCTGCCCAGTGTCACATCAGAAACCTTCCCCCACACCTGTGTCCCATCTTTTACCTTCCCCCCCCCCTGTGTTCCCTCTTTTTACCTTCCCCCTCGACCCTGAAATTTGGTTCCATCCAACTTTGCTTCTGCCTGGTGTCACATCAAAACCCTTCCCCCACCCCTGTGTTCCCTCTTTTTACCTTCTCTCCCGACCCTGAAATTTGGTTCCATCCAACTTTGCTTCTGCCTGGTGTCACATCAAAACCCTTTCCTGATGTCATGTCTTTTACCTACCCCCCCCACACCCCCCTG
Source organism: Pampusana beccarii (assembly GCA_013399365.1). NCBI lineage: Eukaryota > Metazoa > Chordata > Aves > Columbiformes > Columbidae > Pampusana > Pampusana beccarii. The sequence continues at coordinate 378 of VWYH01007694.1, forward strand.
TGACACTGAACTTTGGTTCCACACAACTTTGGTTCCCCCAGTGTCACATCAAAACTCCCCCCCCGTACCCTCTCTTTTACCTTCCCCCNGAACTTTGGTTCCAACACCTTGGTTCACCCCTCCCTCTCCCTGATGCCTGACTCCCTCCTGGATGCCTGGGTCCCCCCCACCATGTTGTACTCATAAGTTGCGGTTGATCAGCATGTCATCCCTGTCCTCCCTGAAGAGACTGATGAGCTGTTCTGACACCTGTGGCAGGCCCACTGTGGCCCAGAGCCCCAGTGTGTTGTCAGGCTGCCCCCATGTCCTAGACGGTGATGAACAAATTAACCATTCCACGGGTGTGCTTTCCATTCAGAAATACTACCTAGAGTCAAACTTACAGCCTGCCACTCAAAAAAAAAAAAAGACCAAACATTAAGCCCCACTCATACAAGCCTGAACTACTTTGAGATTAAACCTACTCCACTCCCGCTGAACAGCCACTCCCAAAAGGCTCTAGTTGAGCCCCTAACACACTAGTGAAGGGACTGTCCACTCCCCCTGCCCATAGCTACTGCATCCCAGATGACTGTACAACCTTTCCATATACAATTTAGGCCTATCAAGAGATTAATCATGGACTCCTAGTGCTAATCCACCTGTCCCTGACTCTACACCTCCGGGTAGAGAAGCTCCAAGCCACACACACACATGCGCAGACCGACATTCTGCAGAACACTACAGAAAATATGACTACAACAGCACCAAAAATGCTCAACAACGAGAATGACTCCTGGACCAGAGATGCTGTTGAGCAAAAGAACCTACAGGGACACAGGAGTGAGGTGAGAAGCCTCTACTGCAACCCTGAAAGAGAAAGGAGTCAAACATAACACCCTTACGAGACGGTACTGTCTATACAGAGATGATGCGTGTGCGAGAAGTTGGCCTCAAGGCCTAAGAACTTTGGGATGCTGGGAAGAAGTGCCAGTCCATTAAACTGGGTAGCTAGAGAGCAGAGCTGCCCACGCAGCCCCAAATGATGCCAAAACACAACCAACTACTTGTTTATTAGTATTGATTGTAGTGTTAATATTAGCCTGGTTTCTTTGTAGATATCTGTTTAAACATGTCTTACAGTTACGTAAGTCTTTGCCTGTTACATGGTGTAGTAAGTTCACAGACAAATCAGGAGAATCAATCGACCCAAAATGTACATTTTATGACAATCCAGAAGACCATGGAGATAGCTGTCAAGACTAGTTGCTGAGTATGCACACATTTCCTGGAAAATTCAAATAAAGGGGTTCCTATATTAGGAATAACCCTTCCTATTAATACATCTTGGGACCACTTTTGGGAAAACACTTCGTTTGAATGTTGACCAATCTAAAAGAATAATTACTGAGTTAGAGGAGATCTAGAAACATACTACCATTTTACATGAGGTACAGAAAAACAACACATCTTACGGATTTCAATAATTTTGGACATTATTGATGTCCTGGATTCCTGATTTATGGATGTGTATTAAGAAATTGATTGTAATTATTGTATTAGCAATTGTTAGGTTTGTATGTTCTGTTGCAATGTGTGAAGTGTTGTGTTGCAATCACTAAAAGATTTTAGAAAAGGTGAGACTTATTTGAAATACAGATGTATACAAATAAGTCCCCAAAGGAGGGAATTGTTGTCATTAGGACTTGAAAGAATGATTCCTGACTGCAATTGCTAAGCTAAAGATACGCAAATCCTTTCAGTTTCAGGTCAGTCTGACCAGGATAAGACTGACTTGCAAAACACCTAGTCACAAACTACAGATACTACTGACCTTGCAGCTTTAGACATTCTGAAGCCTGCTGCACAATTACTTGAGTCTTGCTTTAACACATACCTCGAGACTGTTGGATAAAGTGTCCTTTAGCTGAACATTGCTCTTTATACACCAAAAGGATTATGTAATGCAATATGCAAATCTGTAGCAAATTGGCTTTTTAGGACTGCCCTGAGTAGTGATAAGATTTTGTATATAATGACTGTTATTTTTCTTTCTGGTATGCTGGCTTTCTTCTAGCACCCAGACTTGCACAACTCTGTAATAAACAATATCTTGTCTCTGTGTGCTAACCTGGGCTCATTTGTATGCACACTGGGTAAGGAACCCTGGTTTTAGGACAAGAGTGGGGGACTTCAACTTACCAGTTGTCTGCTGTAAATACAACACAGCAGAGAGGAAACAGTCCAGGAGACTCCTGGAGTGCATGGAAGACAACTTCCCGACACAACTGTTCGATGGGCCAATTAGGGAGGGCACTCCACTGGACCTGTTGCTTGTGCATAGAGAAGGACTCATGGGTAACATGTCGGTTGAATGTCACTTTGGGCATAGCGATCGTGAAATGATCAAGTTTTCTGTTCTTGGAGAATTAAGGAGGGCAGTCAGCAGAACTTTGGACTTCTAAAGGGCAGACTTCGATCTGTTTAGGAGGCTGGTTAGCAGAGTCTCTTGGGAGGCAGTCCTGAGGGACAAAGGAGTCCAGGAAGGCTGGTCACTCCTTAAGACAGAAATCTTAGAGGCACAGGAGCAGGGTGTTCCTGTGTGCTGAAAGATGAGCTGGCAGGGAAGAAGACCAGCCTGTCTGAATAGAGAACTTCATCTGGAACTCGGTGATAAAAGGAGAATTTATAATCTTTGGAAGAAGGGACAGGCTACTCAGGAGGACTACAAGGACGCCGTGAAGTTATGCACGGAGAAAATTAGAAGGGCCAAAGCTCAACTAGGACTGAGCCTGCTGTAAAAGGGAACCAAAAATGCTCCTAGAAACACATCAGCAACAAAAGGAGAATGTCCACCTTCTGGTAGATGCTGATCAGGGGAATATAGTGACAGAGGATGAGGGAAAGGCTGAGGTCCTAAATGCCTTCTTTGCCTCAGTCTTTAATAGTAAGACCAAGCACGTTCCAGGTACACACCCCCATGAGCTGGAAGACAGGGATGGGGAGCAAAATGAAGCCCAAATAATATAAGGGGAAGTGGTTAGCAACCTGCTACATCGCTTAGACACATATAAGTCTATGGGGCTAGATGGGATACTAGGTACTGAGGGAGCTGGCAGAGGTGCTCACCAAGACACTTCCCATTATTTCTGATCAGTCCTGGCTAATCGGTGAGGTCCCAGTTGACTGGAAATTGGAAAATGTCACAGGCAAGAGATTCATTCTGATTGTTTAGCAGGAGCACTAACATGAAATCAATAGGGTCTCACTCTGAAAGTGTCTTGTAGATGGGACTAGTGAGTTTCCCACTGGAGCGTTGGCTAAGAAAGACTCCTTCCTGTGCCAAACCTGAACCACACAGTTTTCCCTTGAGGAGAAAAAATAATACTTCTCACCTTTAATATGAAATTCTCAGGACACTTTAATATAAACCACAAATGGATCATCCCAATACTCCTGTTGCAGGAAGAGTGATATTATCATCTTCTTTCGTACAGATCCAAACTTCGAGATTAAATGACTTACCCATCTCATTTTCAGAGCTGGGTACAGAATCTGTAAAAGTCTTAATCCAGACTTTTAATTGAGATGTCTTGATGTAACCAGTCAATCTCATACTCACCGATCTGCCACACTCTGCTTTTCCTTGACATCCCGTCCCTAATGCAGCAAGTGAAAAACTCATCCAGTTTTATGGTGAAAGTACCATCTGTGAGCAGAGAGCAGCAATAGGTTTAGGGCTGCTTTTCAGTTTTGGGTATGCCTGCATGCTCCGAATGCAGTGCTAAGCACAAGCAGCAGGCAGCTCATAGGAGATCTCTGTCTTGCCAGGGAGGGTGACGTTCCAAGGCAGGCATGACATTGTCCTGCTGTGGGAAGAGCACAGGGAAGTCAGCTGAAGTTGCTATCTTAACACAGAGGCAAGCAAGCTGCTGGTGGACCTTGTGCTGCTTTGATGGTGTATGATGAACAGGGTGCTGTGCCCTGGCTGGGATGAATTGGCTGGAGAGGTTTGTGTGGGGCTGTGTCCTTCACCTTTCCAACACCTCCTCTTAGCAGCACTTTTATTGTTCTGAGTGCTCCCAGTTTTATGGTAAGAGTGTGTTTGTGAGCCTATGCACCTCTACAGCTTTCCACCTGCATCAAAGGCAGGTTTGGTGCTTTCAGGGATGCAGGTTAGCACCGCTTTAAGGCAATGTGCCATGCTGTCCCATCCATAAGGGATAAAAAGCCTCATCTCAACTGTGGAGTGCTTTTTTCTGCAAAGCACGCCAGTAAGGAATAGTCCTTACAGTCAAAGGAGTGCCTGATATTTGCATAAGAATACCTATCTCTATCTGGACCTACTGGATATATTTCCACTGCCTTGTGCTTGAGTCTCCTTCCTGCCCATAAGAATGGAATTTGCATGTGAACACAGTCTCCCTTCTGCTTCTGGGTTTCCCCACTTCGGAGTGCCCACTACCTTGCTTCAGCCTGGAGCCAGCATGAGCATTAACTCAGAAGCAATGTGGACAGAGTTTAATGTGTGAGTATAGACACAGCTATTTTTCCCCACCTGCAAGAACTCTGGATCTGCAAAACTCCTGGTAAGAATACTGTATTATGGAGAAGACCATTGTCTTTCTTAGGATGAGAAGGACTTGGCTGCTTCTACTCTTGATAAGGTAATTATGGCTGAAGGCATATACTCTACAATGCCTGTCCTAGAAAACGCAGAATTGTTGTCTTTAGCCTTAGTGCTTTATAAACTTGTGCAGTATAAGAAGCAGAAATGCATTACTGGTCTTCTGTTGTCTTATCCTGTCTGTTGTGTTTCAGATGGGGGGCCATTGTAGAGAGGGGGAAGACAGAGAGAGCAAGCAATGGCAAAAGGAGCACACTCTAGTTCGTACAAGCTTTTGCCATTGCTTGTGACTTAAGCATCTTCAAGCTGATGTGAATTGCAGCCATTTTACTTCCATGGCACAACACTTTTATCCTGGGGGAAGAACCATAGAAAACTAGGCAACTACCTTGGAAATATTTCTTTCTCACAGATAAAAAATCATTTTTCTACACAAGGGGGATGGGATAGACCTCTTCACATGTTTGTCTAAATGGGAGAGAGAACACATTGTTTCAAACCACAGGCTACACCCGTAAACTCAGGGAATCCCTGCAAGATACTCCTGCAACTTACTTGCTATCAAGGGGCAGCGGGGCTGCACAGAACTTGCCGACAATGGATGATTCGTCCTTCCTCCAGAACTGATTCCTGGGCAGATACTTCAGTGTCACGCTGTTTATCTGGCAGAGGGGAACTCTATGGGCCAGCAGCCGCTTTCCCATTTCCTCGTGCTTAGGTCTGCAAGGCAGGGTGAGAGATATGAGGGAGAACATTCAACCAATTGCAGATGCAGGCTGTATTCAGATGTGCAACCGGGGTATTATTCTGAAGCCCTCACATAATTAAATGGAGTGAGAAGACTCACCTGCCAAAACGGGGCATTGCATGATAGTCTTATTGGCTGTCTCTCCATGTTTTATCTCTGTAGTCAGAAATACTTCTGCATAAATAGCCTTCCTTCCACCATCCTGCTATATTACAACCCTTCCTGATATTACATACCAATTGAAACACAGATTGCTACAGAGAGTGAAGTGGTAGGTAAGGTCAACATCTATGAAATCATGAATGGCATGGTTAGGGGTTGGTTGTTCACCGTGTCTTCTAGTACACAAACTAGGGGTCATCAAAGAAAGTTAACAGGTGGCAGGCTCAAAAGGATTACACGCTGCACAGAGTACCATTCATTTTAAGCTGTTAAAGTCCCTGCTGTGAGATGTTGTGGACGTTAGAAAGTTTACATGACTATACAAGTCATGGGAGAGGGAATGGACAAGTTCATGGAAGACAAAAGCATTGGGAGTGAGTAAGGATGAAGGTCTCAACTTTGGCTCTGAAAGTCCCCAAGATGTAATTAGTCAGACACTGGGAAGCTATACGGGGAAGTATTGCTACATGTTTACACTGCCTTTTTTTATACTCTTCTCTAGGTATTTACTTTTTGACCATGCTGGAGGTGGAATGCTTGGACAGAGGGATGTTTGTCTGTCCCTGTGCTCTTACCCAGGTAACATGAAATGAGAAATGCCAGAGATTGGGTAAACAGCCAGCGATCAGAGCCCAGATGGTTGTGTGGTAGGAAGGCGTGCTGCCCAGCCATTTTACATAGGTAGGCCACCTCCCTTCTGTGAAGTCCATCCAATGGGCCTTCTTATACTTGATCTACCTGGTACCTTTAAGAGCCTGGAGATCATACTGCTTGTATGATGTTCCTTGTATTCATGAAGAATGTGTGTGTAACTTGACTCAACATAACCCCAGAAGGACCCAGGCAACTGCCTGATCAGAAACATGATGGTAGGGAAAGGGTAGAGGTGACGAAAGTGTCAAGAAGAGCCTATAATTCTGCTAACCAAAGTTGCTCCTGAGAGCAGGCTGATAGCTGCACTCAGCGTCCTCCTAGGCCAGAGTGGCCAACACAAACCAGTACATTCAGTCTCTCCCTTAGAATGGAGTGGTAGACGTTGGACATTTTGTGTGTCTGACTTGAAGCTGCCCAAAATAGGAAACACCATTAAATTGTGGTTATAAAGGTAAATAATGGATAGCAAATGGACAAACAGAGGGGAGGCCCTCTCTCTACTGCATATTGTCCATGGGCATGATCCAGCCCTACCCTAGGACAGAGGAGCACGGTAAGGTTAAGCAGGTTAAAGAAAGGCACTCCCGGGACTGACATTTGGTCCAGCCCCACACAGCCTTTGGATGGATGTAGGATTCTTGGCTGGCTTCAGAAGTATGTTTTCTTGGATATGAGAGATGATGTCATGTGATGTGTAAGCAATGGCAATGCAGCTGAGAAGTGTGCAGTGTAACAAGGTCCTTACTCTGTCAGCCCCATGGCAGCTGTGGGCTGTAGGGACATGTCTCTTGGGGCACTCTAAGCAACATATGGGGTAACGGCATCCTAAGCAGTGAGATCAAAGTTGATATTTGGGAGAGGAGAAGTGCAGTGTCAAGCAAGATATAACCATGTGAGTCACTTGCTGAAGGTATGAGACTGGCTGAATGCTTCAGGTCCCTGTGCATTTCCAGGGAACCACAGGACGCCACATATGCAAGGCAGATCACCTGAAATAAGTCAGTGATCAATCAGCATCTGAACTGTGAGGTGAGAAATTATGTTTAGATGCCTCTTCGACACTCTGGACTTGACTGCACTGGAGGGCTCTGCTTTGCCTAGAGCAGGGAAGATTCTTTACTCTTTGCTACAGTGTGAATTAAAAGGAATATCTTCAATTTTATACTCTCAAATCTGTAGATCTATTGCTGTAAATCTTGTGCTTCTTAGGAAGGCACTTAGATGAAACACAGCTGCTGTTCTGCCAGGGTAAGGGTCTCTCTGGCTAGGTTACCCTGCTATAACTCTACTGTCTCATTAAAACTTGAGGGTACAGCAAAGCCTCAGGATTATCTGCCTGTCTCTCTTCCGCAGACAGCCTTTCCCTCCACTGCTCACATGCCTCCTGCTGGACACTCCTGCGTCAGACAACTGCCGAAAGAAGCGCTGCATGCCTTTCTGAGCAGATCAAGGGTCCTGATTTGACCTGGGTGTTACTATTTCCTTCTTCCTGCATCTTCGGAAAGGGCAGATTTGGCTTCCAAGCTGTGGAGGCATTGAAGAGACTGAGCTCCACCAGGCAGGAGTATGAACTTCAAATAGCAGTGTCTGTCACCAAGCAGCTATGTCATGCTGGAGCCCACCCTGGAGCATAGCTTCCCATTCCCTATTTTTCACCCCTATCTCCTGGTGCTCAGGACCGAAGCACCAACACAGTTAGCTTCAGGTCATAATGTTTTGGCTTAGTTGTAAGGACTATGTGGGAGCCAGCACTGGAACCTCTCTGAGCCCAGGAGAGCTGGCTGGGGATCCTTAGCGGACTTCCTGAGGTGGTCAGCAGCATGTGCTAGCTGCATGTTTCCATTGCAGTTTCCAGCCCACAGCAGTGGTCAGGAAGTTGTTAGAAAAAGAGAACAAGACTTCTGGGAAACTTCTTTGTGGTGGGGAGATCCCCCTGACGCAAGGGTTGTGGAACAGAAGCCTAAGTCTCGTTCTTTAATTCAGATACGGTTTGGATGAAGGTTGTGCTTTCAAGAGAGATTTTTCTGTCTATACATGTGGTCTTGGTCCCCTGCCGCCTGGACTTTTCCCTACAATGGGAGCCTGGGTGCTCTGCTGCATTACTGCAGAGACAACAAGCTACTGACCACACTTCTGACTGCACAGAGATGCACTTGTCTTCTCTTTGCAGCTGCTGTCCTATGGGGAATCAAGAGTAATGTCTGAGTCCATCTGTCTGGAACCTCTGGTGGATGGACTCTTACTGTAGCCATCTCTGTCTGTCAGAGTAGGGCTAATAACTACCTGAGAGCGGTTGTGGTTTGAACTGGCACCAGGCAAGAGTATGGTGTAGAAAAGTAACGAGCGTAGCAACACAACAGTATACAAATTTGGGGTTCCCAGAGTATACCTGCTGCTTTGTGCACACAGGGAAGAGGTGGACCTAACCAGGGTTACCAAGCGATGGTGGCACATGCCTGATTCTTGAGAGCATTCAAGCTAAATGTGGAAAGACTCAAGAAGAAAGGCTGTGGTTCATCACTCAGTGACTGCACTCAGGAAGAAACACTACTGTTGTGCATTTCCTAGACTGGGATAAACATCCTTACACAGCACAGAGAGCTGGGGAAAAAAAAAGTCAGAAGCATGCGTGGTCACTCACATGGTGATCTTCGCTGTGTCCTTGGTGCTGTTGCTGCAGAAAGTGATCTCAATGCTGGTGACTATGTTTCTTTTCTTCTGCAAGTGGAATTCAACCAGGCTGTGATGGACTGAACAAGAGGAAAAGTATGTGGGAGTGAGGGCATGTACTATTGGTTGGACCTACCCCTGCCAAAAGAAGGCCTCTAGCACTCATTCCCTGGCCCCACCAGCACAAAGAAAATTAAGCAATTAAGAAACTAGTCTCTGTGCTGTGAGATGCGCAGTGGGCAGGTCTTCATAGTTTAGTGTAAATAGACAGGTATTTTTGCTACCCTTTACTTCAGTCCTGAAGCCATGTGGTTGTATTAATCCAGGGCTGTGCACACACTAGTAAATCCATTAGAAAGGGCTTTTGGGGGAGATGTGTGCAAGGTTATTGCTCTTCAGCTGTTTGTCTCAGACTGTCTGAGCTTCAGCAGCTGATTCTGATACTACCTGTCCTCCTCAGAGGATCTGTCTCATTTGGTCAATGCCCTTCTGACTTACGTTTTTCTTATGCTACTTACCACAGAATGGGGCTGAGGGACTGGTCTTTAAATAAACTTTCACTTCCTTGGGCAGCTTTCTCATGTTGAGACCTGCCTGCTCCAGCAGGCCTGAAGGAGGAAATAAAGCCAGTGCAGTGAAAGTCATGAATGACCCGGAACAGAAATACATTTGGTCCTGATTCACTCCTATTCATCCCACCCAACTCGCCTGTCTCAGAGGAGAGACCCTTTTTTATACCTGTGCAAATTAGAGCAAGTACAGGTTTGTGGTGTCTGTTTGACAGGTTAACATTCCCTCGGAAAACCTATTCTGACTACCCCAGGTAACCATCATCAGAGTACCTCTTGGTGGCTTTGTTTCACTCCTCTGCTAACAAACTGTGTCATCAGTTGCACCTGCGCAAAATGAGCAAGACTAAAGACTACAAAGTCGGGAAGCTTAGTGCAGATGTAAATGACAATGCAAACACAAGGTGCTGGGAAATTGGATTTCTTTGTCAACTGCCAAGACCACCATAACTTGAGGCCTGCACCACTGACTTGCTGACAGTGTGGCTTGGTGAGATGGGGAAGGGGTAGCTGATCTGAGAGCACCTATACCAAAAGAGGGCTCTCCTTATGTTCCTCTAGTACCAGACTGCAAGCAGCACCAGAAGACACTTCTTCTCCTCATGCCACAGCCCAGTTTCGGAAGCGTAAAAGAGAAAACTATTACCTTCTCCCAGTTCAGGGAATTAATCTTTGAGGTGGCTGTGGCAGGAATTTAGGAGAAGAAGGTGACACAGAAACAGTGAGTAGTTTGTAGAAGAATGGGATTTCAAGCTTGTGCTAAAATTTCCAGCTGCTTCTCAAAACCGGACACTTTTTTAGCTATTTAGCTAAAGACATTTAGCTATAGCTTAGCTATTTAGACACTTTAGCCCCCTTGCTAGGCAGGTGTTTCTGGAGACTCTCTTTCAACTCATTTTTGGGCCATGCGAAATGGTTGAAAATCAGAAATGTTTAAGAATTTTAGTGTTCTAGCTCATGCAATATATGAGCTTTTAGAGCTTCTCTATAGAAACCTGAAAACAAAACAGCTTCTCACTATCCCCGAAGAGATCCAAAGCATGCTGGTAATTTACCTATTCTGGGACAGGAGAACAGGAAGGGGTCAGCACAATCCAGGCAACGACCATTTAAAAAATCCTGATGACTTGCACAGGGGAACGCCATGATTGGACAGGAATGTTTCAAGGCACTTACATAGAGATGTACTGCCCTCATGTGATCACAGATCAGAAACTCATAGCCTGCAAGAAAAAAAATCACCCATAGAAAAGCTGCCATGAGCCTTTCTGTTGGCTTCAGTTTTTTTGCATTTTTCCAAGGAACTGAGAATCAAGAAACACTCTTACTGATCCTGCAGCAATCCCCTTCCCATTAATAACATTTTACAGAGCATCTCTGTGACTACAAGTCCGGGTCCCACTGAAGGAGAAGTTATGCAGGAAGTTCTAAGTGTATCTTCCAGACCAACAGAGTGCTTTAGAAAAGAGGGACCACACAGCTGCCATGCCATCAGTATATCATTGATGAGACCCCAAGCTCTCTGCAAGGGGGTACAATAGATTTGACTCCCACCTGCACTGTGACCACAGCTGTGGGAAGTTAAGTACTGTAAGTGTCCCCTGTAAACTGACCCTCAATGCAGCTGGCTCATCCAGAGCGTATTTGAATATTTATCCATACTATTTACTGTGTAAAATCCTATTCTCTAGAAGGAAAGGGCAGCAATTGTACAAGCTGTCTCTCTAAGAATAGGCATAGCTTGCAGCATGAAAACAAAATGCAGCATTTGCTAGTAGTACCTAAGAGCCTTTCTAGCAAAAATGTTTTCTTCATTGATGCAAACTCTACTGATGCTAGGGTTTTGGCTCATACAGAAGTGTCACCAAAACCACGTCTCTTGACAGTGATGTTGCCGAGACACTTGATTTTAATTTCAGCTGCTTGTTGTGCTGCTGAGAGTAGGTGTGGGCTGTGAATCTCTGCTGCCATGTGTGTTTACAAATACGTGTATATAAGTCTGCCCTGATTATAGCAGGAGTTGGTTGCCAAACAGCATTTTCACAGGCTGCTAAATGGCCATGAAAGCTCTTTGCTTAGCCACAGAGTGTTCTCACCTGCAGAGATGAATCGGGGGCATCCTGGTTGATCTTTGCCTCCATTGACGAAATAATCGATGTGGCCTACAGGAATCCGGATCCCAAAATCTGAAAGGAGGTGAAATGCCACTTCAGTCTTTCGCTTAGCTCTTCTATAGGCTTTAACCTACGTGATGTATGACAGGTCCCAATAACTGGCTGAACATTAGTAGTGCTGGACCCAGCTCCAGTGCTGGAGACAGCAAGGACAGATCTCCTGTTCTTACAGCTGCATTGTGTAGCTTTGCTGCATGGAACAGAGCATGCTCCAGGCCCTGCTATCAAAATGAATGAGAACTGTGACTTAATCACCACCTTTGTGACTCAGGTGGCATCTTGTAAAGGAGACAAAACTGACCACAACCTTTATGGGGGATTATGAGGCATGATTGAGAGTTACATTGGTAGAGATTTTCATGATCTTCAGGCAAGAGGTGTGACTCAAAGGCACCACATTATTATTCAGCACACGTTCTGCCTACATAGACTCTAAGTGCTTTGGAAAAGTTACTCTGCTGCTGCATGAGCTGTTGGCTTGACTCTGTTACTTTCCGGCACTCGGAGTAGCACCTTTCTTACGTCGGGTGGGAAAAAGCAAAGAAAGACTAAACATGTAAATTCCTTCTAGGTTGTAAAAGCCACGCTGAGATGGTTCTGCATAAATTCACTTTGCTGTAGCAGGGTTAAGAAAGAAATATTTGCTAGAAAGTTGACCTTTGTCTAATCTCCACCTGTCTGTTGCTTGAAATACTCTGGGGTAGGGAATTTATCATTAAAGCCTATGTAATCAAGAAACTTCCTCAGAGTGAACCTAAATTCATGGTAATCTGGAAAAAAAGGGCCAATGACCTACAGACTCCTTAGCAATAATGATAGCAGGAGGAACAGAAGCATGGGCCAAAGATGATGGAAGCCAGCTTACTGTCAGCATCGGTATGAATGGCCTCCACGAAGAGGGCATCCCCAGGGTCCAGGCGCTCCTCAGGGCTGGCTCTGGTGTATTTAGGGCCTGCGGGATCCAGGCCTGTAACGAAATCAAATGCCACAACAAGAAGTGCTCTTCAGCCTTCCCCTTTCTTGTTTCTGGACCAGTTATTTTATCCGAAACATTAAAAATGTTGCTAGGCAGAAGTGATAAATTATTCCCAGGTCACACTGATGATGCCTCAGAATGGTTTCTGTCCTTGCTAACTTCCACTACAGCTTCCTTACCTTGTCCTCCACTGCTCCACTACCCTTTAGCAGTTTTGTACCTCAGGTTTCTAGGCTGCAAAGCCATGACTGATCTCCCAATTAGCTCTGACAGAGTGGGTGCAGAGCGTCTTTTGGATTTTCTGTGAAAGACAATCAAACTCGTAGCACCTTCCTGCATTTTATTGTCATCTGTATTAACACTACAGTCTGAGAAATGTCACTAAAGATCATCAGTTAGGCAGATTGTGAATCCACAATCCCAGGCATTAACCAGTCCAAGCATTACAAAGGCTTGATACTATCAAACATTCTTAAAACAAAGAGGATTCTGAGCCCTCTCCCCACAAATTAAATTGAGTTCTTAAGCAACCATTAACAATTTTGCCTAAACCTGGCTCCTACAGAAGCTTCTGGGGAGTCAAAGGAATACAGAAATTATCCTCAGAAATACCAAGGAATGGGATAAAGATTTTTTTCTTTTGTCCTAGCTGAGGTTTATCCTGTTCAATTTTCATAGAAAAGTAATCTCACAAGATTTTTTCAGTTCCCAGGCAACAACAATAGTTTAAGAAGCAGCTCTGTTCCATGTGCCACTTAGGCTAAGAGCTGGCCAGTTTGACTGCCTTGGACTCTGTCCCATTAATTCTCAGCGGACAAGGAAGGAAATATCAACAATATACAAACTGATGTGTCTGCATTTGTGAGAGGTGAGGGAAGGAGGAAAAGGGAAAGAAGGAAAAAAAAAGTATTTCCTATTCTTTCTATAAAGAAAATCTAATCATGGGACAATTGGTCAGAAGATTTTACTGCTTTACTTTTTCTACTGTGTTCTTTAATCTTGAGACATACAAAAAGCTGAGAGGTTCCCCACCCACTTCTACAGACCGAGGTTCATGTTTTAGTTAGAGGTCTTAAGACATACTGGAAAGTGTTATTTGATGTAGCTTAAAGTTCTTCCTGAGGAGGGAACATGAGAAACAGTCAATTCTAGCACAGCTCTGAGGCGAGCACATTTCTATCCTCTATTCTCTATCCTCTACCCCTACCTCCTCCAAGCACAAGCTGCATAAACTCCCTTGAGATGTACATCCTCAGCAGCTAAGAAAAAAATTCACTGAAGCTGTACTGTATGCAGCTGTATTCCTTCAGGCTTTTTCATCTCCTCTGCAAGTACTGAAACAAATTGCTCTTCGGCAATTTTGGATATGGGCTGTTCATTCCAGTTCCTGTACTGTTTGCTTTCCTGCACAGGGAGATACCCACAAGATACCCACAAGAACAGGCATGCGTTAAAGAAATTCAATTCATAAAAATAAAGTCTATGCTCTGGTATCCAAAACTCACCCTGGTTTTGCTCCACAACTTTTTTAAGGTGTGTGAAAACACTTCAGCCTTATCTGGCCCCTCCCAACATTGGCTCAGACTCTTGCCTCTGGTCCTTGCCTGAGCTGCATTGTAGGGATGCCATGCCCAGCCCTGTGTCTTGTTGGTCCTGCTTTTATCTTGCTGACTTGATTTTCTGACTGGATCTTGGACTTGCGTCAGCACTACAGACTTGCCTGGTGATCACTGCACTGTGGATGACCCTGATTCCTGTCACTGGACCTGCTCTGCTCTTCTTGCCTAGATATAGTAGGACTGTGTCCCTTGTCAATGAGGCCACTGCCCCTCCCTGCCTTGCTGTCCCCTTGGTTCTGAGCTCACCATTTCCTGCAGAGCACCTCACTCTTGCTGCTCTCCCTCAACGATGTTCATTGTGGGCTTTAATTCTAAGAACCACAGACATATACATGGTATAAAGTGGGAGTAAAGCATGTGGGTGCTGTGGGTTTTCATTAGTCAAGAGGCCTCATAAGTTTTAAGCTGGCACCAATTTGATGAGTGGTGCAGAGGCGGAAGGACCCTTTTGAAAATACATGCATTGTTTAGGTGGTGTGGAGGGAACTGATGTCTGGAAAGGCTCTTCTGAAGCTAGGAAGAAGCCCATAAGCTTGGATCTAGAGAGCTCTTATCTAATTAAAAGACCATCATGAATGACGCCCCTTCCTAGCCCTTTCATCCTCTCTCTTGAAGAGCAGGTGAGGATCCAATACTCAGTATTATGATACCTGTTATCCGTCCCAGCTGACCGCCATGGAAGTGCCCCACCAGGCCCCCAACATGCGCACCGAGGCTCACTCCGATGATGTGGATGGATGTCCCTGAGACTCCCAAGGCCTGCAGATTGATTGTAATACAAATTAATGTTTCTGTAGCAGAAAGGTGAAACACCCTGTCCCAGTCCGGGCAGCAGCTCTGTAACTCTTCTAATATAGGACTGCTTTTGAGGTGTGTGGTAGAGAATCAAACAGATGTGGGAATGATAGGTTTCTGGTTTTCAGAGTCGTTCTTTAGGTCCACAAATGCAAACCCAACCCTAACCAGGTTGTTTGGTCAGATGCTCCTGTTCATAACTACACAGCCCATTAGCTGTGTAGGGTGAGTGTCACAAGGATGGAGCCAAGCTCTTCTTGGTGACAACCAATGATAGGACAAGGGGCAATGGATACAAACTGGAACACAGGAGGTTCCACTTAAATATGAGAAGAAACTTCTTCACAGTGAGGGTGCCAGAGCACTGGAACAGGCTGCCCAGGGAGGTTGTGGAGTCTCCTCTGGAGACATTCAAAACCCGCCTGGACACCTTCCTGTGTAACCTCATCTGGGTGTTCCTGCTCTGGCAGGGGGACTGGACCAGGCAATCTTTCGCGGTCCCTTCCAATCCCTAACATTCTGTGATTCTGTGATTCTCTTTCCGCAGCTTCCTTAAGACTGAATTTCCCTCTCTCACCTGAGCGACCTGTGATTACCATGTCAATAGTATTTTTCTCAGTAAAGTAGAGGATTTTTTTTTTCACTTTTATACCATAATTGTATCAATATACTGATTAGTATTTTAAGCTTATGTTTTCAGAGATTAAGGATTTATCCATGGACTGAACTGCCAGGTAAAGCACGGCCACTTAGACCTGATATCTGCAGTGCAAACGTTATACAGAGAGTTTACACATGGCTAGTCAACACACAAATGTATCATCCTCATTGTGTAAGTGTTGCTCAGCTGTGCTGTGCTTGTGCATAAACGAACTGGGACACATCTGGGGATTTCCAGCTATTGCAAAGTATATCTGCAGCCCAAAGCAAATATAGAAGAGCCTCAAATCTCACCCCCACCAGCTCCCTGGACAAAATTTCTGGGCTAAGAAGAAGACTGTCCAGTGAAGCATAGACCTGAGAAAACCCAAGGCATCCTGCATGTTTATCCTAGGCTGGAGAGGCAACTGACAACAGGGATGTTTTTCCAGAAAATGTCGAAACTCAAGAGAAAGAAGAAAAACAGTGTCATGCTCAAGTCTGAACTAAGAGAAAGGGAAAAAAGAAATCTCTCTAGTGCTACACAGCGCTCACTCTGGAATAAAGAGCCTGCTTGTCCAGCTCCTTGAGACAGCAGGTTGGGAGCAATTCTCTGGATTGTTAGCACGAACGAAGTTCACTGACCATGCTCTCCCTCACTGGAAGTGCACAGTAGCTTACCAGTAGCTTGCTGATGAACTGTGAGATGGAGAGGGCCAGCTCTGGGACGTTTTCCACTGCAGAGGCATAGGCTCCTGTAGACCCATAAACCCAGTCTATGGCGATCACATTCACCTGGCTTGTGTGCAGTATGGCATGGACAAGCTCTTCAACCCAGGAAGGTTTGGTTCCCAAAACCCTGTGGAGTCACCAGAAACAAGTATGTTTGGTGTCTTCCAAAGTAGGGCACATGCCAATATGTTGTTCACTGGTTCTGGAACTTCACACGTCTCAGAGGAGGCTGTCAGACAGTTGCTGAAAGTTTATTTCTGGTGCCAGACACCGACACCTGCAGTTTCTTTGCAGCGGTGTAATAACACTTTCCAGAATGGGCTGATTCAGAAGGGAAACAGATGTTTTAATGAATGAGATAACATTTGCAGGGCTCAGGCTGAGATCTCATTCTTGGTGTGGTGCTTCAGTTAGCCACCACTGAGCTCATCTGCAGTGAGCTGACCAGGAACACCCGGATCCTGCTCTGCTAACAAATGGAGGGAAGTTTTTGATCAAATCACCTAGTCTTTCACTCCTACATTTCCTCATCTGTCAAAAATAAAATAAATTATTAAAATAAATTATTAAAATAAATCCCATATGCAAGAATTCAGGAAAACTGAGGAGGCTGTGTCCTACACACTTTCCCTAATACCACCTGTTGGGAGGTGTGCTATGTCACATGAGGGCAACAGCTGGTTTTCTGAAAAGACCCTGCAATATCTTCTGTGATTTCATCCTGGTATTTTATGCACTTCCTATTCAGGCTTTTGCACATCAAAACAAATAATGTTATATGGTCACACCTGGTTGAAAAATGGCACAGTAAAATAAGCTTGCAGAATGGTGATAGCTTAAAAAATCACGGCTCAAATCCCTACAGTTTCAAGAACAGAAGTACAATGTATCTGGCAGAGCTTCTAAATGGCTGACTAATCCAGCCCGTTCATGAGCTCCAATGAGATAAGTTAAAGGAACAAGAATCTTGAAGAAAAGGCTTCTTAAATAAAAAGGTTAAAAGAAGGAAAGAAAAGGAAAGCGGTAAAGGAAGAGAGAGCAAGAGGATGAGGAGGGAAGGAGGGAAGGAGGGAAGGAGGGAGGNGGAAGGAAGGATGAAACACATACAAAAGAGGCAGCTGGCCAAATAATAAAGGACTTCAAGTTGTGTTGTAATGAGGGTTGACAACAGCATTTTCCATGCCTCTGTCGCTAGTCCACAGCCTCTCAGAGAACTTGCAGGTCTGGTTTGGGGATGAGGACTCCAGACTATTCGTAGCAGGTGTTTTGCAGGCAGCCACTCTGCTGGAGAGACTAAGAATGTCACAGGAGCAAGGGTCTTCCTCGCCAGACCCCCCCAGTGCTTGGGAATGCCCCAGCAATGTTTAATTAACCAGTGAAAACTTAGTCATGGCACTCTTCTTTCTCTCACCTGAAGCCATGGATTATGATCTTGGTTTCCAGGCTGGTGTTGAAGGTGGAGTTGTTGATGCCATCATCAGTTAAAATCAGCTCCCCACAGCTGGGGCTTGAGGAGGTGAACAGGAGAAACTGGACCCTAAGTTTACTGCCCCGTAGGAAATTTGCTGTCTGGAAGTCTGTGCAGTCTTGCCCTGAGAGTCTGTCTGTGTTTCCTGCAAAGAGAGGGAGCAATGGGGAAGAAAAAAAAGTTCATTTTCATTAATCAGGAAAATGAAGGTATCAATCTTGCTTCTACTGATAAAGATTAAAAGGATAGAACATAAGATCAGCCTATTCTGGAAGCTTTGTCTGATAAAGTTGTTTCTGTCCTTGGATGGAACTCCTGCACTGTCTGGGGAAGATAACCATGGATGTCGTGGTAGCTTTGACTTCTGAGACTTGTTTTACTGAGACAGGAATGACACCCCATTGGGTTTTTTTTCCAAATTGGTCACACATGCCAGCTACTAAGTACATTTATGATCTGGCTATTAGATCTTAAAAATAATGGCTGCCAACTGGTAGTCACCACTGAATGTGGATATTTCGATTCAGATTCTGGTAGGCTTAGTAGAAGGTACAAGTATAATTGACAGATGTACCAAAACTCCAGAAAAAAATATGAGAATGCTGATGACAAAATGTGTCAGTGATAATTTCCTAATCGATTCATTTACTGGATGAAAATGCTTTATGGGAAGGAAAAGGCAGCTAGTGGAAGGTATTTTGATCTAGAGAGAAAAAAAAATCTCAAACCTGTAGCTAGTGAAAAAAAACTGAGCAAGTTTAGTCTAGAAAGTAAGCACAGAAGTTTAGAACTATGTATGGCTAGTAGTACACATAGGTATGTTATCCACAGAAGAGCTGGATTCTCCATCTCGTCATTTCAGAGAACTGGCTGCTATTTTGGAAGGCTTGTTGAAGGTAAGATGCTGGATTTACTGAAGGACTAATGGGGCAAAATCTATTAACCTGCGATGAACAGGAAGCCAAATAATTGATTAAATGATCTCTTTTGACCTAAGAAGTGTTTCTTTATGAACTGGCATAGTTGCTTTCTGCTGCAAAGACAATGCATGTACCTTCTCTTTTCTGGATTAGAGGAAGCAAAACAGCCTTGAATCTGCACATACAATACAATTAAAACTTTAAAATAATAATAAAAAAATCAAACAAACAGCTTCCTAACTGCTGGCTGTTCCCATAGAAGATACTTTACACTAGCTAGGCAGAACGTGGCTTAAGTGTCAGAACAAAGGAGTGAGATTCAACATTCGATTCCCCCTCATTGGATGTGACTATCCCTTACTGTTGTTTATTTTGGTCTTCCTGTGTGCTGAAGGCAAGGGAGAAAGAGATGTTCTCTGAGATCAATTCACAAAAAAGTGCAGCTCATAAGCCAGCCTAACCAGCAAAGGCATGTTGAATGCAAGCACGGTGCATGTCAGAAATACCGTAAGACAAGGGGGATTGTGAGTAAAGGCAGGACGTGTATTACTGTGAAGCTGCAGGTGATGTGGGGCTGTAGTGATGATCACAAAAGCAGTTTAATTGAGAGTACGATTAAAGAAAGAAATGAAAATTTGGTGTCTGTTTACTTCCTCTCGGCTACTGCTGAGATGCCAGTGCCAGAGGTCAAGTGGTCCCTTTTCCGCTTCCTTACACTTCAGGGTAAACCTGGATCATTCTTTTAAACCAGGTTAGTGGAATTAAATCACAGAGACTGATCGAATCAAAGCATGGGAGAAGAAAGGACCATTCTTGCACTAGCCTTTCTCCTTGCACCTAACTAGATTATAGCAAGGACCTCTTGCCACACAGGTTGTTTAGGGAGAACTGAATTCAGATCCTTCTATGTAAAATCTTCAATCCCCTTGCCAGACATTCACGTTTTTCTTACCTGCTTGTGCTGAGCTGAGCAGCAAGAGGACAGCAAGAAAAATGAGCTGCTTTCTTTTCGGATCCTCAACCATCTTCCTGTTAGTCCACTACAAGTACCAGGATTGTATAGAGAAAAACAGCCGTGGTGGGTTGCTTGATCAGCTTGACTCTGTTAATGATCAACCAGCCTATGCTCTTTTGGGAAAAAAAAAAAAAAAAAAGGTAGGGGCAATTACCTCTGTTTTTATTTGACCACTAGCCAAAGTCTGTGTCAGCAGAGGGCTTCACTGACTTTGGGGTTAAAAAAGATGCAGACACTTTCCTCCCTACCTTCTTCCCTTTCCTTGTGGTAAACTTCTCACTCCAGAAATCAGCTAGTCAAACCAGTCCCAGCAGCGCTTTATCATCGCCACATAGACCTGTCTGCCAAATTCTGACGAGGGACACTGGTGTGTCACAAGGCTTCACAGTAAGTCCATGCCAGGAAGATTCATACTGGCCTTGCATCTGTGTATTTTCCCATTGCATTGCTGTCTCTTTCTCGTATTTCTGCTTTTGGTCAGATTCCTGTAACTGCTGAAAGAAGGCAAACCAATGGATTACTTCTGGAAAGTGAGGAGAAAGTTCTATGGGGGTTTTGAAATGCCATGTAGTAAAGGCAGGCACTGGTATTACAGCCTTAGAGTAAAACAAACTTGCAGCTACGATGTGCAGATCTGATTTAGTTTTGCACAGCTACGTGTATTTGCAGAGTTGTTAAATAACATCCTGGTATGCTAAAAAAAAAAAAATACATCCTCATGAAATCGAAAACTCTGTTTCCTGAGCAGTTTTTTTTTTCTCAAATCTCAGATCTAGTAATGCCAGGAAATTATTGCTTACATCAGCATACTGTGGGGGTGGTTCATGCGAACAGTGAAAGCCACACAGTTCCTCTGTATTTAAAATGCTTTTACTGGTAAAACTATTTTGGTATAAAGGGTTTTCTTTTTTTGTTGTTTGTGAACATAATTACTCAATAACTACATTTATATTAGTTCAGCAACTTCATGTTGGTGCCAACTATTTTACTCCCCAGTGGGAGTGATTATAATGGTAATGCGAACACTGTTGCAAATGCTTTCAAACCACATTAGATTTCTTTTAACAGCTCCTTACAGCATCTGATCACAAAGCACAGTGTGATTCCCTTGAGAATGAGTCAGGAATAATGAAGGCAAATGAACTTGATTTTATGCACAAATTCTTTACATTAAAAAATTGAAAAAGATAGTGCTGTCTGCACACTCAAGCAAATGCTGGAAGTGCCCAATTCAGCTGAAAATGTCATCTCCCCCCTGACAAAGCAACAGTTGGCAGAGGCATATAAGAACTACAAATGCCCAGTAGTCAAGTAGAAATCTGATCACAGAAAAATTCACTAAAACTGGAAAACTGCTCATAGATACCAGAAACAATGCAGTTGGGGTAGCAGGGTGGGACCTTGGGGGAGACCAAGTGTGAGATAAGCAAATGACAGCTATTTAAAACCACTCCCTGTGGTCTCCGCATTCAAGGGAGGGCATGAAATACACGCAGAGCTCAGCTCACTGTACATTAACATCGAGATCCAACCAACTGCTTGAATACTTGTTATCACAGCTCCTGTGTTTTCTGTCCTTTGCCTGTGGAGTAGAAAACATGGCTTTATGTTAAGCACCTTGGCTCCCGTGTATTGTTCCCAGGATTGACAGAGGAACTGAGTTTAGTTCTCACCTCAACAAAAAGCACTTCAAACTCCTGACTTTCAGAGGAATGTCCTAACTATGAGATAGCAGGAAGAAAACATTAAGGATTGACTTGGCAGCTGAGGAAGGGAAAACACAGGCAAGTCTGATTGGATACTCAGTCAGAAAAGGAGGAAGACCAGTCATTTTCTTGAATACTTCATGAGTACTTCACGGACCTTCTACCTAGTATGACTGTATAACTATGCATAAGAAGGCAGAATGCATCCTTGCCACATATCCCTGTATTCTCTCAAAAACAGAGGAGCCTACATGAGGGCATCAGCCACGAGGCTCCTGTTTCTCTCTCACTTTCTCTGTCTCGTGAAGCCTTTACAACATCCTTTATAACTCGGAGCAGCTCGGTAGGAAGAACTTAACCTTGCTTTGAGTGTGTGTGTGTGACCTCTTGTGGTTCTTTCCACCCTAAAATAATCTGTTTCTAAGTGAAAGTCTCACCCACTGCTTCAGATTTCTCTGTGCTAACTCTGAAGATCATAGAACCATGGAATCAAGCATAGAATGGCTTGGGTTGGAAGAGATCTTAAAAGGATCATCTAGTTCTAACCACCCTGCCATGGGCAGGGACACCTTGCACTAGACCAGGCTGCTCGAAGCCCCATCCAGCCTGGCCTTGAACACTTCCAGGGATGGGGCTTATAACCTACAGGAAAGTTGCAGTGTGCAATGTGTGAGGTGGCACCCTCCCAGCAACAAAGTTCAATTCAAAATCTCTGACATCTTGGGAGGACATTTTATTGACAAGAGGGCAAGTCAGCAGCAGCAAACAACAGGTCCTGCCATCAGGATATGGCAGGAAGATGACCACGTTGCATTTCTGGTGTACACACTACGACTTGGAGCCTTCACAGGTGTCCTGGTTTCGGCAGGGCTGGAGTCAATTATCTTCCTAGCGGCTAACGTAGCTCTGTGTTTTTGATTTGGTATGACAACAGTGTTGATAACACACTGACATTTTAGTTGTTGCTGAGCAGTCAAGGACTCTTCAGCTTCTCATACTGGCCTGCCAGCAAGAAGGTGGGGAGTCCACAAAAGGTTTGGGAAGAGACGCAGCTGGGACAGCTGGCCCCAACTGACCAAAGTGATATTTGATACCATATGACGTCATGCTCAGTATATATTTTGGGGGAAGAAGAAGGAAAGAGGGGACATTCGGAGTGATGGCATTTATCTTACCAAGTAACCATTACAGGTGCTAGAGCCCGACTTTCCTGTAGATAGCTGACCACCAGCCTGCCCATGGAAGCAGTGAATGAATCCCTTGTTTTGCTTTGCTAGCACGTGCAGCTTTTGCTTTACTTATTAAACTGTCTTTGTCTCAACATATGAGTTTTCTCACTTTTACTCTTCTGATTCTCTCCTCCATCCCACCAGGGTGGAGTGAGTGAGCAGCTGTGTGGGGCTTGGTTGCTGGCTGGGGTAAAACCACGACAGCAGGGTAGGGAGCTCTCTTTGACACTTGACAGAGATTGAGAATGGAGGGGAAAAGGAAACAGAGGGACAGCAAGGCTAGTTGTGGGTTTCTGTCACTGAGCAAAAGAAATCGATGAGATGGGCCTGACTCCACTTGGAAGCCAGCTACATGCCATGTCATTCCAACACAGCTATGGATAATGCATCAGTATTATTCTGATTTTGTAAGAACTGAATGAGACAGCACTGATTAGCCCGAAGTGCAGTGTAACTCTAGCTCACGCTGCAGCCTGCAGTGATGAGGTAAAGGAGCTTACAGAGACTCCTAGAAGAAGGTGGGGGGGGGAATCAGCACTGGAACATCTTCAATATTGACTTTGGAAAGTCCTCTGGTTAAAGACCTCCATGGTTGCCAATATATTGGCAACCATGAATGGACCTGCTGGAGAGAGTCCAGTGTAGGGCAACAAAGATTATTAAGGGAGTGGAGAATCTCCCTTATGAGGAAAGACTGAGGGAGCTGGGTCTCTTTAGTTTGGAGGAGACTAAGGGGTGACCTTATCAGTGTTTATAAATATATAAAGCGGGAGTGTCAGGAGGATGGAGCCAGGCTCTTCTCGGTGGCAACCAATGATAGGACAAGGGGTAATGGAATCAAACTGGAACACAAGAGGTTCCACTTAAATTTGAGAAGAAACTTCTTCACAGTGAGGGTGACAGAGCACTGGAACAGGCTGCCCAGGGGGGTTGTAGAGTCTCCTTCTCTGGAGACATTCAAAACCCACCTGGACACCTTCCTGTGTAACCTCATCTGGGTGTTCCTGCTCCGGCGGGGGGATTGGACTAGATGATATTTTGAGGTCCCTTCCAATCCCTAGCATACTGTGATACTGCGATACTGTGATACTGTGACCTGAGGTCGCTCCACATGGCGGTGAATAGCCCGACACATCTGCTTGGCAGTGAGCGTGTGGACCGAGCACACTGAAAGCCAGCCAAGGATGAACCTGTGGTGAGTGCCTCCTCGTACAGCACTAGTGCCATGCTGGTGTTCCTCAGGACAGGCAGTCGAGCTCCTGGGAACTGAGCATGCTTTGAAGCTGTAAGGTCTGCAGCTGGGCCTGCTGGCAGCTGGATTCTTCTCAGCCAGGATAACGCACTGCGAGTGGGATGCAGGCGAAGGAGGCTGAAGCATCCACTTGCAGCAGCTCACTGCCGTGGGAGGAAGGCAGGCTTATGGCTGCCACTGGAGTATCTGGCACAATAGCAATTCTCCAGTAGGTGCTGGGTATTTATGTTTCCCAAACTGTTGTGGTATTTTATCTTTCTTCCTCAAAACCACTCTGTAGTGTCAAGAGGCCAGTCATCCATGAAAGAGAACGTAGGTTTTAGTTTTGTGAATGGATTCTGAGCAGTCAGTGTCGAAGGCCTAGAAGTCAGAGATAGTTTCTATTTTATTTTATTCCTTTTATCTTCAGTCACACAGAAGGGTCACTCCCACAGGGGCCAGCCCAGCCTTGGGTGACATGGGTGGGCACAGCCAGGCTTAGCCTTGAGCCTGTCTCTCAAATGAAGGTATTGCCAGGTATCCCCCAAAGAGAACAGTGGGCATTTTGGACAGCATTGGCGTCCCAACACCAGAGTTCAGGGAGTACTAGGTTCAGAAGACCACAATTTTCTGAGGTGGCGAGCTGCATATTACCTGCAGACTTTTGTTCTCCCTCTAACCTGTGGGGCTTCCACTCCACATTAAGTTGAAGGAGGGAGTCCTGTGGTGGGCTATGAAGATGATTAAGGGGCCTAGAGCATCTTTCTTATGAGGAGACTGAAAGAGCTGGGTCTGTTCAGCCTGGAGAAGAAAAGACTGAGAGGGAATCTCATCAATGTTTATAAATATCTCAAGGGTGGGTGTCGAGAGGATGGGACCAGACTCCTTTCAGTGGTGCCCAACAACAGGATGAGGGGCAACGGGCACAGACTGAAGCACAGGAGGTTCCATCTAAACACAAAACTTGTTTATTTTGAGGGTGCCAGAGCACTGGAACAGGCTGCCCAGAGAGATTGTGGAATTTCCTTCTCTGGAGACATTCAAAACCCTCTTAGACACATTCCTGTGTGATCTACTCTAGGTGAACCTGCTTTAGCAGGTGGGTTGGACTACATGATCTCCAGAGGTCCCTCACAACCCCAACTGTTCTGTGATTCTGCGATTTAACTTCAGCTTCTCAATTTGCAGAGCTGAAACTTCCCGACAGCAAGAGCAACACGACAGTTCCTGCCGGCAGCGGTTGCTGGAGTTGCGCCCCATGAACCAGAAACCCCTTTTGCCACATCACCTCGCACCCCAGCTCTTCCCTGGCAGCCGCCGCCCACCCAGACACACTGGAGGCGGCCGCGAAGCCTGAAATCCCCTCCGCTAACGGAAGGCCGGAGTTTCCAGAGGAACCCCCGTTACCCAGCGCCTGCGAATCGCCCCCCGCCGCCGGCCGGACCCCGCTGGGGCGTGAGGGCGAGGAATCGACGCTGAAGGGCGGGGAGAGCGGGGCGGGAAGCGGCGAGGGGCGGCCCTCGCTTTCCCTTCGTATCTGAGCACATGTGACGCGGGCCGTCCTGCAGGGCAGCGGTGCGGCTGCCGGCTCCGCTGGGTGGGCTCCTGTTCTTCGTGTCCCTCCTGGGTGAGTCGTGAGGGGGGCGGCGGCGGCCCTTCCCGTGCCCTCCGGCTCCTCTCGCTGGGGCGGAGGGAGCGCTCCGTGGGAGCGGGGCGGGCAGCGGGTGTTAGCGGCGGCGCTGCGGGGAGCGGGGCACCCTTAACCGGCCCTGCCCAGGCGGCCCGGCGGGCGTGGGCTGCCCCGGGCCGCGGAGCGGGGGAGCAGCGAGGGCGGTGGCTTCGCTGGGGTTTGGCAGCTGCGGTGGGTCCCGGCCTGGGGAGCTGTCCCCACCCGCCGCCCCCGGCTGGCTGAGGGGAGCCCGGCGTGGCCCCGCGGCTGTGGCGGTGCCGGGGCTGCCTGGCCGCTTGTGTCCTGTCCTGAATGTGAGTCAGCAGAACCAAACACCTGCCTTCCGCCCGCATTTAGCCCTAGAATTTCATAGTATCACGTCCGCCCCCGTTTTTGCCGCGGGTAGTAGTTGTGGCCTGATTGTCTCAAACCTGTGTAAACGGCGGGGGGCCGTGTTACAGTGGGGAGTGAGGGTGATTTTTGTGGTACCCAATGTAATTTCCATTCAAGCCGCCGCACTGGAAGTGCTCTGGGTGAGGGGTGCCTTGTACTCGTTCCTGGGGTGCTAAGGAGTTCAGGAAACTGGCTTTTGTTGTAAAAATGTTCTTGTTATCCCTGTATATGAAAATGCTGGTTGTTTTGTATTCTGTGCTAAACATCTTGCTCGGAGGGAAAAATCATCGAAGTTCTCAATGGTTTGGTTTTGTGCATGCATTTTGTTGTGTGGTTTTTGGTTTTGTTTTTGTTTTTTGTTAATGGGTGGGGCCCTTTTTTGTGGAAGTAAGTTATTAATAGTCACTTCTGGTGAAAAGCTCTGCGTACCTGCATGGGTCAATCTGCCTGTGTTCCATGTTAAACGCAATTTCTTCATCAGCAGTGCTTTTGCAGAGTGTTCTAAATTAGCACTAGTAATGCATTATTAATTGCGTATCCTCTTGGAACTCTGTGTGTGTGTGAAGGCATTTTGATACCTTACGTTACATAAGTTGAGATGTCACTGCTACTCTGAGCGTCTGAATCCAGGTGCTGTGGACTTAACCAGGAAATGAGATTGCAGGTTCCAAACAACATACAGTTGAAAGGGAGAGATGATGGTAACTTGGCAACTGGAGAGGGTAATTGTGGCTGCAAGTATCATAATGTCCTCGTTTAATTAAAAAATTAATTAGCTCTGTTGTCTTTTCCTCTCTATAAAACTTTGATTCTGCGGTGGTTGATTAAGGTAGGAGATCAGGAATACAAATACAAATTCTTTACTGTTGTTCACTAAACTAAATCATCAGGATTTCACTTTCTCTTTTTGTTTGTATGCTTGCATTACTACTATTGTGTGTTTTATTGCCTATGTGTAAATGTTCTTATGTTAATTTTATCAAGCTAAGTGATCTGCCATCTCTGTATGAGAAAATCAAGACTCTGAAAGTCAGACTGATTTGCCCAAGTGCATAAAGTAAATCAGTAGCAGTTTGACTTAGCATGCAAGTTTCTAACATTGTAAACACCAAGGTATTGGTAGATCCTCATCCTGTGTCAGCCTTTCCCTCCTGAATCCCTGCTTTCCCAGCCTCCCTGCTTCTTCATCCAAATTCAAAGCACTGCACCTATCCCAATCTCATGTCGCTGAACATCTGGAAATGGGGGGAGAGACAAGTACATAGCATAATCCACCCTGAATATGTGCTTCTTCGTTCTCTTGTGGGAACCTGTGACACACAGAAGCTGCAGTGGAGCTTTGACATCTTCAGGATCCCCACTTGCCACGTAGGGAAAACGGCTTTTCACAATGCCCTGCCAGGTCAGGCTTTTGTGTGGTAAAACCTCGAATGTGCAGAGACAGTGCTTGAAGCATAGAGGTCACACTGAGGCTATGAAGGACTTTGATTTTTGGACCTATCAAGATGATACTCCTTCAGCCGTTTGAAATTCAAGCAAGAATTGTGTTCAGTTTTGTATGTGGGTGGAAAAAAAGTAATTGTAGTATGTGTGCCCCAGTTTGCTGAAGTAACCCTCAGAGAGAACTTTGCACCCTGCTGGGAAGAGGCGAATAAACTGTTGGCTACCACACTAGCAGGAGGATTGCGATGCCAGCCACACCGGTGGAGAAGTTCTGCTGCACTGTAGGTGCTGTCAGTGGTCTGAGCATCAACTAAGTTTTAAGCAGTATTACTACTGTCTAGTTCTCACGTATTTTGCCGCGTGCCTTAATGCTGCATTTCCTAATTCGGCTTCTTTTATAAAAATCAAGTTAAGGGGAGGCACCCTGATTCACCTAAGAGCAGAAGTTACTGTGTACCATATTGAGCATGGGCTGACAGAAAGGTATTTGTCAGCAACTCTCATGTTTTCTTTCTGACTTCCTCTGGAAGTGACAAACACAGAAACCAGACTTACCTTAAGTGTGGCTTTTTGTTTCTTTCACATTAGGCAGAGTGACAGGTTTGGGCTTGGTTTTGTTTTTAAATTTCCTCCCTTCCTTTCTGTACACACACAAATACATGCTCCTTTCTTTTTTTCATTGTTGATCATAAACATACCAGAATTGCTCAGTGTTTTTTCCTATGTCTTTCCATTCCATGAGAGATGTCATGGGTGCTACATCACAAGGGACTAGGATGAATGGGTGAGAATCTGGACTTCTAACACTTGTGGAATGTATTTAGCTTGGTAAGTTGCTAATAGAAATATTAAACACGGTTTTAAATGTATACAATGGAAAAATCTTTTCTAGTCATCAGGTATATGAAGCCAACACCTGATTTTGTTGTCCTGTTACCTTACTCTCAAATCCTCCTGAATAAACAGATGAAGTTCTGAATTTCTCACAAAGGAAAAAAAAAAATCCTCTGTCTGCTTCTTGCTTAAAAATTCTTGATAAATTTTTGCCTCCAGAGGTGTGGCTATAACATCATTTGTTATGGATATTTAACTCTACAGGATGAACACGGAATGAAAAATGTTACTGATAGTTTGTTGGCTTAGTGTGGTTAATGGTGTTAGTACTTAGAAAGCCAGGGTCGTTTCTGGTTTACATGCACAGGCTCCTCTCATCCTGAGAGATTACAGTGTGGTTAAAGGTGTTTGTCAAAAAAAAAAAAAATCATGTATATGCATTTGTTTTTTTTAATTTATTTTTTTTTTTTTATGGTCCTCCTACAAGTGTACAGTCTCATGAGACTATATTGATCATGTTCAGCATGATGTGGCTGTAGGTTGTCTGGGTGATAGAGGGTTTGGAAGAGACATGGGTTGTAGTCTGGAACACATATAAGCTGGTGTTGCTGCAGGACATGAACGGTTCCTCTCTATGCTACTTATTTTTGCCGTTCTTTACAACTACAAAGATGATCTGGCTGAAAATGAACTGGGCTGAAAGAAAAAAGTTATTGAGACAGATTATTTTTGCAGTCCTGTTGGTCGTATAGCTACGTAAAGGCTGCGCTAGTACAGCAGAGAAGAGCAAACTGGATGCCGCAAGTGGCCAGAGGATTTTAACTGCTTTTTTTTGGGCAGTTGAGGATAGGCTTAAATGCAAGTTGGGTCTGTCACTAAGCAAAGCCCTAAGTATGTGAGAGGTGAGAATGCAGGTTGACCAATGTGTTAGCTACTGTACCATGATACTTAAATGGTAGAGATGCTAGAATACCAGTAACTTTGTGAAGCTTTTTCTCTTGCTGCTACTTTTAGTGTGGTCCGGATGGCACTGTACAAATACCTTTATCTTGGTACGTGGACAGGCAGACTTAGTAGAGATGGAATATTTTTATTGATGTTTGTTTATTATGAAATGAGTGAACTTATGTAGAACTCACCTAAGGCAACTCTTTGGCAAAAATGCCCAAATGAAGAAGGTGCCACCAAAATAAGAGCCTGCACTTTTGCATTCAGAGAGAGGGGTATCCTTTCTGGCTTGGAAATACAGCGCAGTGGATGCTTCTAGTATGAAGTTCCTTTAGAGGCATGTCCTCAGCGTTGCTTTTGTATCAAAAGTTTTAAAGCTGAGTAAGATTTACCAGAGCTGCACAATGAGTATCTGTGTAAAGATGTGCACTTCACTTACCTTGGAGCTTCCATTTCAGATCTTTGGAGAGACAGGACTGAGCTGCAAAATTTTGCATTCAACAGCAAAGGCACCAGGATTTCTGGTCCATTGCTGTGAGCCAGATCTTCCTGGCTCACAGGAGGGTTGGAGGTGGGTAGAGATCTGGAAACAAGTTGTGAAGCCCAACCCAGTGACTCACTCTTTCCCCCTCAGTGGAACGGGGTAGAGAATCAGGAGGGCAAAAGCAAAAAAATCTCATGGGTCAAGATAAAGACAACTTAATAAGTCAAGTGGGGAAATTGTAGGGAGAGGGGGGACCAGGTGATGCAAAAGCCATCACTCACCCCTTGCCACCAGCAGACTTATTTGAGCAATGGCTAGTTTGGAAAAACATTCCTTCCCCTCTTTATTATTGCTGAGCATGACATATGGTAGGGAAGATCTCTTTGATCATTTGGGGTCAACTGTCTTGGTTGTGTCCCCTCCCAATGTCTTGCCCATCCCCAGCCTACTTCTAGGTTTGGGCAGAATGAGAGAGGTCTTGATGTTGTGCAAGCACTGTTCAGTAATAGCTAAAACGTTGGTGTGTTACCAGCACGGTTTTGGTCACAGATCTAAAACACAGCACCATATGGGCTGCTGTGAAGAAAATTATCTCCATCCCAAGCAGACCAAGTACACAAGTGTATGGTAGCAATGACCATGGCAAGTAGTAGGAAAAGTAGGACTGGGCAAGTAATCAGAGGACAAGGGGAGTGGAAGAGGCTTGGGCAAGAAGCAAGGTGGAGGCAGCTAGAGAACTGTGAGGTTCAGCAAATGGAAGAGAGATGTAAGTGGGATTGGGGCAGAAGAACTGAAAATTCTGGCTGCTATAAAAAAGAAAAAAATCTTTGGAGCTAAGCTTACAAAAGTTGTCAGAGATTTGTACCTTGCCTTCAGTTCTGGTGTCAAATTCAGCTGGTGTCTGACTCTGGTGGCACCTGTGATCCTGCAGAGCTGATATTTTGGTCCTTTGTTTTCCCCATTCCTTAACTTCTTTCCCTGGAAGTATCGAGCGTTGATAGTCCTTTTCATAGCTGATAGACAGTATTCCGCCCATCAGTTTTGGTGAGCCAGGCTGGAGAAACTCTGTGCTCGACTGTCGGACCGGTTGAGAGAGGGATGGATGTCTTTGGCGTGCTCCAAGACCTTCTTGGAAAAACTCCCTCCCTTGTCTGATCACTGCAGGAGTAGACGAGGACTAGCTGTGGATCAGGTATGTGATAGAGTGGGGGAACCTGTAAGCCGTGAGGAGACATCCTACACGAGGTAATGAGCTTTGCTCGCCTCCCCCTACACGTTCAAGTCCTGCTGTGGGTTTGAGTCCCGCTGCGACTGTGGTTACCACAGGTTTGAGTCCTGTCGTGGTTCGAGTTTCCGCTACTATTAAAACCTTCATAACACCTTGACCCATGCGAATTGAAGTTTATATCGTTGTAACTATAATTGGGGTATTTATGGTGATAGTTACAAGTTGTACAATTAAGAAGTTTTTATGCCTGATATCGTGTGTTGTATGAAAGTGAGTGAGTGAGATGCAGAGTGAGTGCAGAGTCCCGATCCGTGGTTCTGTGTCCTCTGCGAGGAGACCAGCCAGGGACAGACAAAGCGAATGTCAGATATAGAAACTGGTTTTGTTGAAACAATTGTGAAATATGAGTGTCCCATACACGGGGGTTGTTTGTGTGAGTCAATATTTGTAATCGAATGTTTCCAGAGTAACAGAAAAGCTTGGGTTCGATTTGGAGACTATTTTCCTTGTAAATGTGGGTTCTGGTCAGACTGGGATCAGATCAGGTGAACTTCAGCGAGCAGTTTGTGGAAATGAGGAGCACAGAAAATCAGTAAAAGGGGCTTTATGGTGAATGTGCGTTGGGGTATGGAATACCAATATTAATATTCAAGAAAAGGCTTGGACCAGTACCTGCCCTGGCTGTTATCAGTGTCATTTGTTTGTCCATGCTAAATGTGCTAATTGTTTTAGATACGTTATTACGTTTGGTAGAAGGTAGGAATTTCGACTGGATCATTGCCTTGAGTTTTTCTGTATTCGTTGCAAGGCAAACATTTCCTTACATTCAGTACCGTGGACAAGGTATTATTGTTGTCAATATAACCAGATTGTGGAGATAAGCTAAATAATGAGGGGACAACAAAGTGGTGGCGTAGTGAAAAATAGCCCTTTAGGGTGTATATTAGCTCTTTGGAAAGAAATAGGGGGACCCTCAGAAGGGAGTACAAGTAGAAAGATGCTTATAAAATATTGCAATCAATGATGGCCCTTATACAAATTGAATGGTGGTGAGAAATGGCCTTTCAATGGGACCTTAAATTAAAACACCCTATTACAATTAATGTTATTTTTAAGAAAAGAAGGAAAATGGGGTGAAGTCTCCTATGAAGCCATGATTTTCACTCTTTGAAACCATCATGGGTACCAGAGGGATTGTAGATTAATGCCCCACAGGATCCCATGGTGCTAGCCCTAGAAAAGGGCCCTTGTCGTACTGTTGGTTGTCACCGAGAATAGGCTGGCTCATGACACTCACCCTTTATATATTTATAAACATTAATGAGGTCACCCCTCAGTCTCCTCCAAACTAAAGAGACCCAGCTCCCTCAGTCTTTCCTCATAAGGGAGATGCTCCCCTCCCTTAATCATCTTTGTTGCCCTACGCTGGACTCTCTCCAGCAGTTCCCTGTCCTTCTGGAACTGAGGGGCCCAGAACTGGACACAATATTCCAGATGTGGTCTCACCAGGGCAGAGTAGAGGGGAAGGAGAATCTCTCTCGACCTACTAACCACCCCCCTTCTCATACACCCCAGGATGCCATTGGCCTTCCTGGCCACCAGGGCCCAGTGCTGGCTCATGGGCATCCTGCTGTCCACCAGGGGTACCTTTCCCCTACACTGCTCTCTAACAGGTCATTCCCCAACCTATACTGGAACCTGGGGTTGTTCCTGCCCAGATGCAGCACCCTACACTTGCCCTCGTTATATTTCATTAAATTTTTCCCCCACCCAACATTTCAAGTGAGTCATCTAGCAGCCATTAGATTAAAATAATTTCTTATCTAGCATGTTCATGGCTCAATGAGCATGCTTCTTTTCCTCCTTTACAGACAGATATAAAAAGGAGAAAAGAGTTTTCCTGCTCTTGCTTGTTGCTTTTAGACAGCCTCAGCTGAGCTTTAGGTCAGCTTGAGGCTTGCTTTTTTTAAGACAAACCAAAACCAAACCAAAACCAAAAAAACCCCAAAACCTAAACAAAACAAACAAACAAAAAACCCCTCAAACAATCAAACAAACCAACAAAAGCAAACAAACAGGCAAACAAAAAACCCCATAGGATAAGATCACGTTTGGAACCATTTGGTTTGTAGGGTGTGTAAGTCAGTCCCTAATGGTCAAAATTTCCCACTTCTGTGCGAAAGTCATGTTCATGGTTTACCAGTATAGAGTTCTTCCTCCTTCACTGGAATTATTTGTCAGAGACTTGTTAGAAATGCATGTGGTGGCTTGATCTTGGCTGGGTGCCATGTGCCTGTCAAGCTGCTTTATCACTCCCCCTCCTCAATGGGATGAGGCAGAAAATACAACAAAAGCCTCATAGGTTGAGATAAAGACAGGGAGAGACCACTCAGCTATTACTGTTATGGGCAAAATAGATGCAACTCGGCGAAAATTTAATTTAATTTATTGGCAGTCAAAATAGGAGTAGGATAATGAGAAACAAGAACGAATCTAAAACACCTTCCTCTACTCTCAACTTCACTCCCAATTTCTCTACCTCCTGTTCCTCCTGAGCAGCACAGGGGGATGGGGAATGGGGGTTGCAGGCAGCTCCTTACGTGTTGTGTCTGCCACTCCTTCTTCTTCGGACTCTTCCCCTGCTCCACCGTGGGGTTGTTCCCATGGGAGACAGTCCTCCATGAACTTCTGCAAGGTGAGTCCTTCCCATGGGTGGCAGTTCTTCACAAACTGCTCCAGCATGGTCCCTTCCACAGGGTGCAGCCCTTCAGGAATAGACTGTTGCAGTGTGGGTCCCCCATGGGGCCACAGGTCCTGCCAGCAAACCTGCTCCAGCATGGGCTTCCCACAGCTTCCTTTGGGCATCCACGTGCTCTGGTGTGGGTGCCTCCATGGGCTGCAGGGGAATCTCTGCTCTGGTGCCTGGAACAGCTCCTGCCCTTCTTCACTGACCTTGGTGTCTGCAGAGTTGTTTCTCACACATATTCTCACTCCCTGCTGCTGTTGTGCAGTGGTTTTTACCCTTTCTTAAATATGTTATTGGAGAGGTGCTCCCACCATTGCTGGTGGGATCAGCTTTGGGCAGTGGTGGGTCTGTGTTGGAGCTGGCTGGCACTGGCTCTGTCTGACCAAGATTGGGGAAGCTTCTGGCATCTTCTCCCAGAAGCCACGCCTGCAGCCTCCCTGCCACCAAAACCTTGCCACACAAATCCGATACAAGATATTTGCTGAAATTTCGTTTACTTGAGATCTGGCTCAGCCTTTCATAGGCTGTGTGTTGGAGTGTGGGAATCACTCTACAGAGTGAGCAGCTAGGGAAGCAGGGCAGCTCCTTTTGGCTGTGCTCCTTCCACAAGCGTGAATGATGCTAACGTGTTCCAGCTTTAACATGTATGCATCTTGCTGAACCGCTGTAGTCTGTTCTTATGAACCAAACTCATTCAGGCAGTCAAGCAGATTAGGGAGAGCAGGGGAAGACTCTTAAAAATACTTTATGGAGGTCACTAGACCAAATGGCCGAAGCTCCTGCCGTCAGATACAAGCTCAGTGCCCTGATGAAGTGTTCTGGTGTTGAACTAACAGTGGCTTCGTGTGGAATACTCTGTCTGGTGTCTTACACAAGCTGCTGAAGTTAGCGCAAGGCTGGAGCACGATGTTTCTTGGATTGCTCTGTATGTTTAATTCTGAAGTCGCTCTTTATACGTAATTTCTAAAGTTTCTTAATGTTTTAATGGGGTCGCAGGTTAAAAAAAAAAACATGATGAGGTCCTTAGTGATGGGCCTGGAAAAGATGCCACAGGTAGGAAGGCAGTTCTATGAAAGCAAGGGTTTGGTTTTGGTGTGGGTTGGTTTTTTTTTTTTGGCGGGAGGCAGGTGGGTTGATTGGGGTTTTTCCCACCCTTTCCCCCACTGCCCAAGCATATCAAAGTCTTATAGTGGGATTTTTTGGATAAAGAACTTCACTTCTATTCTGATATTTTCATACATTTGTTAAAGCTGTCGTTCTATCCCATGGTTCAGGGATCACTGAAGTCTAGAGACTGCTGATGGATTTGAAGGTGAAAAAAGGAGAAGAATGGGAAAACAAAACAAAACATCTCCCCTTTTACTACTGCACTTGAATTTACTTTAGAATGACCCATGTTTCTATCAGAGATTCTTTAAAGTCTGCAAGGGGAAAGGGTTCTAAGTCACATTGTTAGTACAATACATAGATGAAGTAAAGAAAAAGGGAGATGTGGATTCCCTTCTCAGCTGTCTCTGGCTTCTTATGACAAATCTGTGTGGCTTTATCACCTTAAGTAAACCCACTTCAGAAAGATTTTGTAAAGCTGTAGGCATAACTGTAGATAACACTGGTTATGATCTGAGACCTTATGTGGCTGCTGGAGGGAAGTTGAAGTTGAAATTAATTGTGAGTCTTTCAATAGCGTGGCACAACATACTGGTTCTCGGGAGTATTTGCTAAAAGTGTTATAATGAAACTGTCTGAGTTGCGTATTTTGCAGCCTACTGTGCTATCTCCCCGCTCCTTTCTGAAAAGGATTTCTGTTTGCTTGCAGCTACACCTTCGCAAGCTGTTGATGATGAGATTGAAAAGCCTGAAGCAAGTAACAAGTGAGATGGTGCCCTAAGCCAGGGGAACATGAAGGGAGGAAGTAATTTTGCACATGGTCTTTTGCAATCCAAAGCATATTAGCGTATTACCTGTTGCCTTAGAAACAGTGAATGTTGATGGGTCGATCACTAAATGAGAAGTCAAAAAGACCTGGATCTTTGTCTCTGTTAAACAGCACTGAGCAGATCCCTTCTTGGGGCATCAGCTTTGCTCTTGATACAGTGAGAATGATGCTGCATGCTGTGTTTGCAAATCACTTCATCATCTGTGGAAAAAAGAACTAAGCATGTATGAGGGAACCCCTTTTTATAGTAAATAAGCAAATTACCCTTTTGTCTAGTGTTACCTGTTATTTGCATGCAAAAGAGTGCAAGGATATTTTTATATTAACTCATTATGGGTGAGTGATCTTTGCTCTCTGCTGGAGAGAAACCCTCAAGCAAGACCTAAGATAATAAAATGCTGTGGTTTCAAAGCTTTGTTTCTTTTGATGGCAAACAGATCTGAGCCTCAACACATGGATTTAGAGATGGGATGCTTATAAGCTTGCACAATGTTAATTTGGGAGATACAGCAGGCTTCTTTCCCTACAGTAGCACCATTTCTGCGTGTGGTATCTTCCATTTGCTCTATGCTGTTGGAAGGTTTTTTGACTGCATGCATCAGGCAGCTAAGCAAAGCCACAGTTTTGTTTTCCTAGTATAGCCAGTGTAATTTCAAAGGAAATTCTGGGGCTTGTATTTTTTTTGTAAAAGTTCTTTTTACTCCAGAGGGATAGTGAAATATGAATTGTGTAGTTCAAGTGGGAAAAAAGATATGGGTGTGGTGTGTGTTTATTTTTTTCTCCCAGGCTGTTGCACTGGTGATTCATTTACTCACTAACTCTTCCACCATTTTCCGCAAGTAGCTGATAATAAGGGGGTTGGAGAAGGCAGAAGTTTTTCCTGATTAAAGGAAAAATTATTAATGATGATGGTAAGGAAAAGGAAACCCAGGAGCCCCTGGGTTTTGTCACATATTCTTCCTGCATGCATTGTTATGGCATAGAACAGCTTTCCTCATCTGAAGAAACAGGCGTTGTGTAGCTGACGGCAAAGGTGTGATGTACTATGGGATTGTCTTATCGCTTGTCTAACTATTTGCATGTACATAGACATGAATAAGCTATAGCCGCATACATGGACATGGATATAGGAGAAGGAGGTTTATTTTATGTCCGTCTTATGGAAGAAAGGAAGGAAATGTACAGTTCAGACGAAAGAGGATCAGGTCTGTAGGTGAAGGTTGTCTGGAGACTAGAGGAACAAATATAATGCTTTCTTTTGTTGCAGTATAGAGTGGGAACGTCAGGGAGTCAGTGCACCTTTGTGCAGCATGCCCTGCAGCACCTGGGTAGCACAGAGGCAAGGTTATGATGTTCTCTATAATGCCTGGACAAAGCAATTCTAAATAGTGCTTCTGCTGGTGGTGCAGCAGTGCGTAACAGCTGCAGAGGAGAAGGTCTGCTGCTGAGCTCCGGGTGGCATGAACAGTGACCTGGGCTGGTGTGGGGAAGAAGCAACGGAGCGTGCTCCTGGGGGACTGTAGCTCTTCTCTGATTTCTCCTCAGACAAAGTGAATGAGAACGACAGTGTCCTGGAAGACAAGGAGCCAGTTGGCGATGGTGTAAATCAGGAAGGTAAGTGCCTGTTCTGTGGAGCAGTCAGTGGTAATGACCCAGTGGGCAAACTGGTTGGGATCCCTTGGAGCTGAAGGCTCAGAGTGACTTGTGTGTAATGCTTCTCAATGGAGGTACTGGGTGGGATTGCCGTGAGTGCTGACTACCTGTCCGCTGTGCAGGAGTTTCAGTAGCATAATTAACCAGTTTTAAGGCTGTAATTAAGGACAGAATGAGTTGCTTTTTTACCACCCTTCGAAATAACCCCAGCAGAGCATACAGATCTGTGTTTTGGAGATCACTGGAGTTTAAAAAATTAAATAATCCCAGTCAGAGTGATGTGAGAATACTGGTCAAGTGACAGTCCCTGCTGAAATGCTGGCTTCTGATCTTCTGGTTAATGCTGCCTGTTGGGAGGTCTCTGCAAGAGGGCCTCCAGTCCCCAGTGTGTGCACACAAAGCATTTAAGTAGGGAGCAAGAGTTGATGTGGCAAAGAGGAAGCTTTGCCAAGAGGAAGCCTGGTTTGGAGAGATTGCTCCTCTGTGAAATGGAGTCGGCCTGACATTCATTGTCTCTAGTGGAAGACAGTACTCTGTGTGTGTGTATGTCTTTTAACATCCCTGAGATCTGCTGGAAATACAATGCAGCAATTCAGGCAGTCAGGAAGATTTTTGGGCAGCATCAGGGACAACTTCACACAGGCTACCAGATGCTCCAGCAAGGGCTGATGTGCAGCTGACCTGCTGCTCACTAACAGCGAAGAACTGGATGGGCATGGGGTCACGAGTGGCTGCTTTGGCTGTAGTGACCAAGAAACAGCTCCCGCTCCTGAAAGGAGTGAGGAATGTAAACATCAGAGTGCAGTCCCAATGCTTTTGGAGAACAAATTTTCACTTACTCAGGTGGGCAGGATCTGAAGGGAGACAGTGCTGAAGAGCAAAGGAGATGAAGAGAACCATCAGGCGTGTAGGGAGGACTTTCTCCAAGCATGAGCACAGGCCATCCCCACAGTCAGGAAACAGGCAGGCAAAGCAGAAGATCAGCTTGGCTAAGCAGGGAGCTCTTGTCAGGGCTCCAGTGCAAAAATTGCTTATACTGGATATGGACGCATGGGCAACATGCAGTGGAGGAATTTTGGAGCACTGTTCAGGCAGGTAAGGATGGTGTCAGGAAAGTCAAGGTTCAGCTGTATTTAGACTTGCAAAGAACATCAAGCGCAACAAGAGCTGCATCTGCTCCTGTGTTAACTGTAAAGGAATAAAGGAGGAAAACATGAGCCTGTTCCTGAGTTGGTGTGGGTTGATGCTGAGTTGTAGCTAGTAACTCGCTCTTACACCAGTACCTTGAAGCTGAGCAACACACAGAACTATAGTTGTCTTCTTATCTCTCTGCAGATATTTCCAAGATGGAGAACAGCAGCTTGCTGGCCAAGCAAGCATGCAGATGACTGTGATGAAAATGAAGGAGGTAAGTGCCTGTGCTATTGAGTGCCCTGTGTTTGTTGTGCCTTTTGCATTGCGCTTCCTGATGTGAAGTTACGGATGGCATCATGGGTGCCGACTGTGCTTGGCCTTTCCAGGGTCTGGAAGGGAGCATGAGGACACTGCAGAGCTGGGTATGAAGGACAGTGGGGAGGTGTTGTATGATGGCCCCATGGGGGTAGGGGATGTTGGTCAGGGCTATTACTGATGCTGAACAAATGGCCCATCTCTCAGACAGATTACTCTTGATCCATCCGTGATGGAGAGGAGGATGTTGTGAGCTCCAGGATTGTCTGAGTATTGCCTGTTGTCCTTGCAGAAGTAACCGGGGATGCAGAAGGTGGAAATGGGAAACACCTGAGCAACTCTCCCAGCTGCAGCAAAGAAGGTTTGTGAGGATGGAGCTCCCTGTATGTGCAGACTGTCACAGAGGCTGGGACCGGCAGTGCTGGGCCAGGCTGGTTATGATCCCGAGTCCTTTTTTTGCTCAAGTAGAAAACAGAGTGAGACTGATTAGGAGGGAAGAGGACATGTGTGGTGGGTACATGTGTATGTGATGTACACTAGGGAATCAGGTGTTTTTGATGGAAGTGTTCAGAAGACTGGCCAATTTAGCCAGTTTGAAACTGTAGGATTAAATATTACTAACATTAACATTTAGTGATAACACTCCTCTTGCTCATGGTTGCACTTTTACTGTATTCTATGTCTTAACAAGTGATAAAAGCTTATAGTGGCTGAAGTGTCAGTAAGGCAGTATGTTTTTGTGTCAGATTTCTGAACTGCAGTTCTACCTTGTTAATTATGAATGCTGTTGAACATCATATCAAAGTAGAGAAACATTGTGTAACACTGAACTTTTATTGCTTAGGTGTGCAGCTGTGACTTCTTTGGTCACAAAGAATGCAGAATTTACTTGTGTTTTTCTTGTGATTTGTTGTCATATAAACCTACATATGGACATGGTGTGAAAGCTCTTCTAAATAAACAGAGCAGCAAGCCTGAGGGCTGACACATGGAATGAGAAAACTGATTATTACCATGTGTGGGAGAAGAGTTGTTCAACATTACATCTTATGGATATTAGTGACATTCAGGCTGCAAGGACACGATGTTTCACAGCAATTGTTTCGTATTCCATGAGTTAGTTAGAACCTTTACTCAGTCATCAGTTCTGTATGCTGCATGGAGGCGTAACAGGCATCCATTTATGCATCTCCCAAGCTGCTTTGCCCTCTCAATCTGTTTTCTATGGTATGTGTGCAGACCAGAGCATCTCTGAGGTCACACAGCTGCTTCTTGGAGTACATCAGTATGGAGAATATAAAACATCAGATTAATCCTGTCCCATGTCTGATAGCAGAAGGATATAAGCACTATCTCCCAAAAAACTGCACAGGCAAGGGCTTACATTAATCTATCATCCATCCAGACCAGAATACTTGTTTCTGTAGATTTTTTTTTTCTAGAGTAGGAAATGCCTATGGAATGCTGACTATTTTCACTCTTGTTACTAATCAGTTTTACACTGTGACTCCCAAGAAGTATTAAAGATCATAGGTTTGGAGCTGAGATCATTGACCTTTAGTTTATAGTGAAAGGTCTTACCGAGACCTCTAAATCTCGCAAAGAACACAGAAAAGTCAAGCCCTTGCCAAGAAAGCAGTTACTACACTCTTAAGTTTGGCTCCCAAAGCACCTGGTAGTATTGCAGAAAATCCCGCTGAATATTTATCTATAGAAAAGCCAAAGGTCCTATCTGTGAAACAGGAAGGTTCCAGGCAGAATATTTGAAGCAATAGCATAGTGCTGTATCTCAGAGTCTTTGGTCTTCATGGCAGTGAGGTGGTGGAGGTAGAAGTAATTTCCCTAACCTAGCAGGTTCAGTGGCAGCATGGGGAAGTGAAATCAGCTGCCAGCAATAATCATTAATTCCTCGATTCCCACGGGATATAGTTGAAGTGCACAACCTGCTTAGAAAAAAATTGGCTGAGCTGTGTTAGATTTTTCCAAAGAAAACTGTAGGTAAATATGTAATAGAACTATCTCATTGATGGTGTGTCTGCAAAGTTTACATAGATTAAGATGATACTGAGGACTG
The DNA here is from genome assembly GCA_013399365.1 of Pampusana beccarii. Classification (NCBI taxonomy): domain Eukaryota; kingdom Metazoa; phylum Chordata; class Aves; order Columbiformes; family Columbidae; genus Pampusana; species Pampusana beccarii. Next base: position 41,148 of record VWYH01007694.1, read on the forward strand.
TTGCTGAACTTTGAATCCATCTAATAAGGGCAATCAACTTATCTTGATTTTAGAGACTTACCCTGTAAGGCAGTGTGTATTGAAGCATTTTTGTTTGGCAGGAAATTAAGTTTGCAGATTGACTGAAAACAGTTTTCGTTTCCTCAAAAGAAAAGGAAAAATGTTGTTTTGTCTGTCTCATAAGCCTTAGTTAAGTCGTGTAACTGTGGGAGTTTCGTGCTGATTTCTGCTTTTTGTCATGGATCAGTGGTCTCCAAACATTTTTGGTTGTGCACTCCATCAGTAAAATATTTTGAACATACACACCCAATTTATGTATATTTATTTATAAATTATATACATGTGCTACTGTACTCAAGTATTATGTATGCTATAAAACATCCACAAAAATAGAAATTAAAACAGGATGAGATAAAGATGAAGCAAACAGTATTTTAATCTTATTAATGGTGTTAAAATATTTTCTTCCTGCACCACAATGTGTTGCTTTGCACACACCCTACTTTGGAGACCAATGCCGATAATCCATTTAAAGATTGTCAACATGCACAGGGTGCAGGGACGCTAGTGGCACCTCACTGCTGCAGGGTTTTATGTTCTTCCAGGTTTGATTCTTTTGTTAAATTACCAACTAAGCAATCACATTCAGATATTTGCTGAAGACAGTGTTGAAAATGTGAAAACAAAATCTCAGAATGTCAGAAAACATGGATGAGTGGGAAGGAGTTAGGACTGAGTATAAGACACCTGACTCTGTGATGCAGAAGAAACTGCCAATGAAATGTTCATGGAAGAAGGAGCAGACTTGAAACAGGGCTGGGTAGCTGGAGAGGAAGCTGTGGTATCTTGTAATAACTGAGTCAGATCCTGTTAGTTGCCAAGGGGTAGCACCAAAGACCAAATGAAGTAATTCAATGTTTTACGCTTAGCCTACGTGATGTGGACAGAATATTTTACATGTTCTGTGGGGAGTGTGAAACCTGGGTATCACCACAGCTATAAAATGAAAGGAGAACACTAATTTCCTATTCAGGCCCTCTCACTGTATAGACATAAGCAAATAGCAGCACCCCCCCCCCAACCTGCAGCCTGACTTCTCAGTCACATTCTTTAGTCCTGTCATCAAGCTGGCATAATTCAGCTGTAGGTAAAGCAGCAAACCTGCTTGGATTTTATGGATACATATCATAATAGGACTTCAGACCTATCCAGAAACCTTGTAAGAACCAGACTAGGGACATTTTCCTTTTTCTCATTGTCTACAGAGATGAGTGCCATGTGTCAACATACCCTGCTCTCCTTGGCTGTCTCCTGGCATCTTGTCCAAGGTTGGAGTGATGCTGAGCTAGAGGCTAGTGGAAGGGAGGGATAGTGCTGTCAAATAGAAGCAAAGACCAAATGACACGGTGCCTTGGCACCTCCAGTTGGTTCCTCTTATACTGGTGCCCTGTGTGTACCAAGACAGGAACACCAATGTAAGTGTATGTGTATGGTTTTTTTTGGAAACTGGCCTGGTTAGAGGTTGATGCATGCTACATGCGGTGAGTTGTGTTGGGCACGTGGTCTTGAACTTGCTGGATTCAAACTTCCTGCACTGTAACTTCCCTTTGCCTTCAGTTTCCTTGCTTGTCAAATACGAACTTAGTTCGCAGTCTTTAAAAGAGAAAACTGCAAAAGCACCTGGAATTACTGTGTGGAAGAAATAGCAGCAGCTTCACGTGCTTGTGTGGTTCATAGCTGATACTAAGATTTTAGACCCGAACCTTTGCGTAAAAATGGTGTCCTAAATGTCTTGTTGTGTGATCCAAAGTCATGGAATCAGAACAGTCTCAGAAGTAACCACCTGCTTAGCAGGTGGCTGGCAGTATGTGATAAAGGCTCTTAACCTGCTCCAATTACGGAGGAACATGTCTAACCATAAGCAGATAATTTGGGTAAAATGACTAGTGGCTAGTGGATACCACGGGTCACATGGCTGCTGAAATTGGATTGTTTTGGATCACATGACAATGTCTTATTAATCTTTACACTTTATTAGTATTTAAAGCCTGCAGTATTCTTGTATGACTAGTTCAATTTCTAGAAGAGAAGACATAATAATTTACTTGTGTGCTTTGCTTTTTCTTTTGCTTCAGATCTTAAATCATAAGCAAATAATTGCTTTGTGGACCAAACAACAGTGGAAGAGAAGCCATAGAATTCAACAGTGAAGAAGCTGCTATCTTGGAGGTTTTCCACCAGCACTGAAGTAATCCACAAAGAAGTGCTTTTAAGACCAACTGAGCTGTTTACAGTGCCTATTCTTCTTTTCTCAGAAGGGGCAGCCTCATTTTCTAGCGTCACTGCATGAGGACAAATAGGCTGAATCAAGAACAAAATCTTTTGTGTTGTTTTGTATATGGTTTTAAGAAACAGTTTTCTACTAACACAAAATGTAAGAGGTGAGGCCTTTTTTATAATTGGTATTTGGAAATCAACAAAATCATATCCATTTGCATGAATGTGGATCGATCAAAAACTGATCAGCTTTTTGTGCAATTTTGGATCAGTACCTTGTTACAGTCAGAAGAAAGGTGGTTCATCCTTCAGCAGTTCTGGGTGGATGGAAGTTCCCATTTGCTGGTCTCAGTTCTCCAGCAGGAACTTGATGCTCCAGATGAATATTCTCCAAGATACCAATCTCCTGGAGTTGGTAGAAGGCTGGCAAACTGATAATCTCCTGATGGTGGTTGACTTTGTGATAAAGCCACGGTTTAGTTTATTGTTGCATTGGAACAAAGCTGACGCTCCTAGCAGCAGTTTGGCGCTTTTTTCCTTGAACTTTTGATATTTTTGCACTTTTAGTGTTCTTTTTTTATGTTTTAGGTTCTGTTTCACATTATTCTAAGAGAGTGTCAACCTACCGATTTCTAAGACTGATAGTATGTTTTTAGGTTGCCTGTGACTGGAAAGAAAACTTGAAAACTGAGGTTTTAAATACACTGAAGCTCAAAAGAATCAAAGATAAAATAATATAATGTATTAACGTTTTCAAAACATCAAGCTATGGTGCATGTTTCCTGACTTCTGCATGCTGGTTGTTAATGAAAGCTGAAAGCCATTTCAGTTGATTTTGAACTTAGGTGTAAAGAATCATGAGGGCTTGACAAGGATAACCGGAGATCAGATGCTCTCCAGGCTTGAACAAGCACAGTGCCTTCAGCTTCTTCTCACAGTACAAGTGCTATGACCGTCTTGGTAGCCCTCCACTGAACTTGCTCCAATTTTATTGATATCTGTCTTCCTGGAGGTGTTCAAAATGGGATGCAGCATTCTGAATGCAGTCTAACGTGCTGAGTAGAGGAGGACAATCACTACCCTCAATCTACTGGCTAAGCTTCTGTTAATATAGCCCAGGGTGTTGTTGGCCACCTTTGCTTCCAGGGGACACAGCTGGCTAATGTTCTGCTTGCTGCTTACCGGGATGCCCCTGCTTCTTTTCAGCAGAACTCCTCCCCTGCCAGCCAGACCCTAGCTTGTATTATTGCAAGTGGTTCCTCCTTTGCATTTTAACCTGTATAGACCTCTCTGACAGCCCAGCCCTTTAGCATGTTGACTGATTCTTCCCAATTTGGTGTAATCTGCAAGCTTGACAAGACTGCACTTTATCCCCTCCTCGAGACCGCTGGTGGAGATGTTAAATGGGACCAGTATTGGCACAGACCCTTGTAGTACTCCACTTGTTTTGGCTGCCTAGGTAGGGTATGACCTGTAGCCACTACCATCTGAGCCAAATCATCTAATCAGTTATTTGCCTATCTATACAATCATAGACTAGTTTGGGTAGGAAGGGACGTTTGAAGATCATCTAGTCGAACCCATCTGATGTGGGCAGGGACATCTTGCACTAGACCAGGTTGCTCAGAGCACCATCCAACCTAACCTTGAACACTCCCAGTGATGGGGCATCCACAACTTCTCTGGGCAACCTGTCCCGTTGTCTTGCCACCTGCATAGTAAAAAATGTCTTCCTTATATCCAGCCTAAAGCTACCCTCTTTCGAACTGTTGCCCCTTGTCCTGTTGCTACAGGCCTTGGTAAAAATGTTTTCTCTGTCTTTCTTATAAGCCCCCTTTATGTATTGAAAGACCACAATAAGGGCTTCCTGAAGTCTTCTTCAGGCTGAACAGCCCCAACTCTCTCAGCCTTCCTTCATAGGAGAGATATTCCAGCCATCGGATCATCTTGGTGGCCTCCTCTGGTCCTGGTCTAACAGGTCCCTGTCTTTATTGTGCTGGGTAGAGTACTCCCGATGGAGCCTCCCAAGAGTGGAGTCAGGGGGGGTGATTCTCTCCCTTGACTCCACTCTTGGGAGTCTCCATCGGGAGTAACCTACCCAGCACAATAAAGACAAAGACAGGGTGCAATTGGCTGGGTCATATCTAATTTTGTGTCCGCTAGTATATCCAAGTCCTTTTCCATAGGGCTCTTCTCAATCATCCTCCTCAGTGTACTGATTTTAGGAATTGCAGGTGCAGGACCTTGCACTTGACCTTGTTGAACTTTGCACATGGGCTTGCTTTTCAAGCCTGTCTGGATGGCATCCCTTCCCTTGAGTGTATCAACTGCACCACAAATCACACCAGGATGCACTTGGTGTCATCTGCAAACTTCCTGAGGGTGCGCTCAATCTCTACTATCTGTGTCATTGAAGGTATTAAATACTCTTGGTCCCAGTGCAGAACCTTGCGGGGCACCATTCATTAGTTGTTTCCACTTGTACACTGAGCCGTTGACTGTAATTCTTTGGACACGGACATCCAGCCGATTCCTTATCCATGCAACAGTCTATCTAGTTCACCCCTTCAAGCCGTAACATTCTAACTTGGACACAGAAATATTTTGGGAGATGGCGTCAAAAGCCTTGCTAAAGACAGAGTAGAAAAATACTAATTTCCCCTCATCCATAAATCTAGTTATTTCATTGTTATAGAAGGCAGTTAGGTTGGTTAGGCATGATTTACCCTTAGTTAAATGTATGCTGACTGTTCTCAACAACTTTCTCTTCCATGAGCCCAGAAATGTGTCCTGAGGGGCCCAGCTCTGTGATTCTCCCAGGGATGATAGTGACGCTGACCAGCCTGTAGATCTCTAGCTTGACCTTTTGGCACTTCTTAAAAATGAGTACAACTTTTTTCCTTTCCCAGGGAGTTCCCCAGTCTCTGTGGTCATTTAAAGGTGATAGCACTCACATTAACATCAGCCAGCTCTCGTAGCACCTTTGAAGTCCCACAGACTGGCGTGGATCAAGTTTTCCCAAGTAGTCCTGGTAGTTTTTCTTGAGCACTTTGACTAAGCAGGGAGCCCGTGAGACCTTGTTAATGAAGACTGAGGCAAGAAACACATCAAATAACTAAGGTTTCTCTGTCTGATATCCTTAAATCAACCCCCACCAACTCAGGAACAGGCTCATGTTTTCCTCCTTTATTCCTTTACAGTTAACACAGGAGCAGATGCAGCTCTTGTTGCGCTTGATGTTCTTCGCAAGTCTAAATACAGCTGAACCTTGACTTTCCTGACACCATCCTTACCTGCCTGGACAGTGTTCCAAAATTCCTCCACTGCAGGCTGCCCATGCGTCCATATCCAGATATGCAATTTTTGCACTGGAGCCCTGACAAGAGCTCCCTGCTTAGCCAAGCTGATCTTCTGCTTTGCCTGCCTGTTTCCTGACTGTGGGGATGGCCTGTGCTCATGCTTGGAGAAAGTCCTCCCTACACGCCTGATGGCTTTTTTCATCTCCTTTGCTCTTCAGCACTGTCTCCCATGAGATCCTGCCCACCTGAGTAAGTGAAAATGTGCTCTCTGAAAGCACAGGGCCTGTATTCTGGTGCTCACCTTTCTCGCTTTAAGGATCGGGAGCTGTTTCTTGGTCACTACAGCCAAAGCAGCCACTCGTGACCCCATGCCCATCCAGTTCTTCGCTGTTAGTGAGCAGCAGGTCAGCTGCACATCAGCCCTTGCTGGAGCATCTGGTAGCCTGTGTGAAGTTGTCCCTGATGCTGCCCAAAAATCTTCCTGACTGCCTGAATTGCTGCATTGTATTTCCAGCAGATGTCAGAAGTTCCCCCATGTGTGCCAGTCTGCCAGTCAGAGATTTCTTTGAGCTGTTCAGAGAAAACTTTACCTCCTTCCTTACCCTGATCTGGCGGCCTGTAACATGGTCCAATCACATTGTCATCTATACTGGCCTTTTGTGGGATCGTGACCCACGAACTCTCAGCCACTCTGTCACCTGCTCTTTATCAGAACTCCACACATTCAAGCCACTCTTTCACAGAGGGGCAGCCTCTTTTCTCTTTCTCCCTCCATGACTTCCCTGGAGAGCTTCTACACATCCACTGCAGGGCTCCAGTCATGCAAGCCGGCTCACCATGTCTCAGTTATTCCAACGATGCTGTCATTCTGCAAGCTCATGGAGAACTATAGTTCTTCCTGCTTGCTTTCCATGCTGCATGTGTTTGTGCATGTACCTTCATGTCTGCTGCTGCCTTCTTTTTTTGTTTGTTTTGTTTGGGTGGGTTTTGTTTGGTTGGGGGTATGTGTGTGTTCGTTTGTTTGTTTTTGTTCTGAGGTCTATTTTATTCCTGTCACCTGTACCCTTTACTTTGGATCCCTGGCTGTCCACTACTAAGCTCTGGATTCTGATCTCCCTATCATTCCTACTTCAGAGCTTTCGTTATGAACTTGGCCAGCCTGTCAACAGATTTTTACATTAGACAGCTCTGTAGGACATTTAAGCTACTGTGTGCTTTTTCTGGTAGTGAAACCTAACAGTTATTAACAGTATGAGTAGGATCACAGGTGACTTATGCCCATGCCCTGTCCTGTTGTAGGAAGCAGAGACCCTACAGAAAGCTGTACATCTTTCCTTATTGCTGCACACACCACTTAGATGTTTACCTCCACTTGCACAATTTGTTCTCCTAATTGTAGCTGCATTGCAGGAGTGTTCAACAGGACCTTTTGTTAGAGCGGGACTATCCTACCTCTACTGTTGTCTGTAAATACTTGCTCATAATTTATTAAAAAAAAAACTCGTTAAGGTGCCGTATCTTTTTGTTATATATACCCACGCTTTTTATTTAACCTTAAAAGTCGGTAACTAATCCTCAAAATAATCTTTAACCCGAAGTGATATATTTTTATGTATATATATATAATGTCACAGCTCCTGAGCCAAGTGTCCATCTTCACTGTACCTTCAACAGGTTTGTCAGGGTGATGCTGTCTACTTCTCAGGAACTTTTTAATAAATTTCCACACAAAGATGTCATTTGTTATGTGTATTGTGGTAAGGGTAAACCTGTAGCTTGTTTTCCTGCTTGGACAAAGACTTGCTTTCTGTTATTAATTTGAGAAATAATGGTAAAAAAAATTATTGTTTGGAGGAGCTGGCTGAAATTGCTCCCAGAAACTATACCTGTTCATCTAATACACTGTATTCATCCTGTGCAATTTAATACTAAACAGCATGCGAAAGTCTCACGTAGGGTATGGTTTTGATAATTCCTTGACACCTGATATCATCGACTTTGTTTCCGAAGGAAAAAGCAACAGCCTTCAAAAATAGTAAGCAGTTGTGGTTAAGTAACCACAATTGCCAGAAGACTTCAGCATAATTCACAGCATTTTAGAGCTTCATTGGAAGTAGAAAACCCCACTTACATGGCAGGCCAGCATAAGACTGAGAGCTACAGGCTTTACAGTGTCTCACTGCCTGCTTTCACACACTCACTTTGCACAGTGTCTGCTGTGCATGAGAAACTTTACTCACTGGTAGAATTACAGACTTCGCAGTTCTCAAAGCAATACTGAAACTCAGGGCTTTTTTTATTGGTTATGGATTTTCTTCGGTTATTATGATGGGTAGATTGATTTTGTTTTTCCACAGGAATGTGAAGCCAGACATTTGGGAAAATAAATTGACACGACTTCCTGCCAGTTTTGGTGACTACATTTGGCATGCCATTCCCCATGTCCCTCTGTCCCAATGTCTCCTACACAATAACTAAAGAAGAAATTTTTGTGTGAAAAATTTATGTCCAGTCTTACGTTACAGTGAATACAAAACTGGGCAGTTTTCAAGAGCAAAGAGCAGAAGCTCACTCAAGATGCAAACAGTTGTGTTTTGGCTCATGTGCGACTTGAGTCCAGGAAATGCTGACTGTGTTCCAGGAAGCGAGCCTGCCCTCCAACACCCCAGAGACCCAGCTCATGCTGATGTTGGGACCCGAGTGTTGCTAATAACAGCAACTCAGAGTGAGCAGAAGCCACTGCTAAGTACTTGTGCTCCCAAGACACGTCCCAATTGATATCTTGGTCCTGATTCTCCTTTTCTTTAACCTTCAGAAGCAGTGCCTGCAGGAAATGTTCCTCGTTTATCCAGGAATAAATGAGATCAGAGACTGGGTGCTGGTATAGACCTGATTTTATGGATTTGGGGCATCAAACTCAAACCACAGCTGTCAAAGCATCTTTGTGTTGTGCTGATGTGCACAAGCTAGCTTTCAGTTGTTTGCAGAACACCCTGTCCTGGATCTAGCTGTGCTGATTGAAAAGTTACACCATCCTCACTTTGTTGTTGGCTGTGCAGCTGTTGGGGACACTCTCTAATAGATCACAGTTTGAAAGCCGTCATGTGAATTGGAAGAACCTTTGTTGGTGCCAAAGAGCCACAGGCAAGAGTTGTGAGGACTGGCTTCCAGGAGCAGCATTGCAGCAACAGCCAGGGACAGCAGGGACACCAGCAGGTGGCACAGTTGTCCTTTGAGCAGACTTGTTATCTGTGCCTTAAAACCAGGGGCTGATAACACCTGGCAGACTGCAGGGAGGTGATGCTCACCGTATGTGGCACGCTGCTGCTGGAACACAAGCTGGCAATGCTCTTCAAGCAGTAGCAGGTTAATTTACTAACACCCAGAGCAGCTTGTGTGCTCCCATGGTCTCTGGGTGCAGCTGGAACTGTGGCACAGGTACAAGGACATGAAACATTTCTATGGACCCTAATGAGCACATAAACAAGGTTCTGAGGAGCTTTGCCTTAGGGTTGACCTCAGGGGGACTTTTCTTCTTCAAAGATGGTGAGTAGAGTTTGCTGTGAGCCACTGTGTGGGCTGCTGTGGCTTAACTAGAGCAGTCATGGGAGAAATCAGCATATCCTGTGCCCGAGGATGTTTCTAAGTTTCTACTTTGTCAAGTTTTATATGACCCAAATATAAAACTTGGGTATAATGCAGCTTCTGCTTCATCCCTGATGGGTATCTGAGGATGGGCCTGTGCAGAACTTGTCAATTTTTTCTAGCAGTTAGAGAGACAAACTTCAAAAAAATCATTCCTAGCCTTACAAATCTCAGGTTTCTTTCCCATTTAGACTGTGTTTTCCTCTTCTGTCATATCCAGTTGTGCTTATTAAATATTCCTCTTCACTGGTGAATTCAGTGCTCTTTGATTATGCATATTTGATCGTTGTTTGGTTCCTGGGGTGGGGTGGGAAAGAGAGTGGAGATTTGGACCAGGAAGATGAAACAGAGGGGAACTAGGTGATGAATGGTAAGTGGAGGTAAGTGCATATAAGGTCCAGAAATTCTGTGTACAGTACCGCAAAACAGAGTGGGTTTTAGGGCTCCAGGGGTAAATTAATCCCAGCATAATCTCTTGAAATGCTTGCCTTATGCTGCAATAGGCTGTGTCTTGCAGTCCTGGCAACAGAGGAGTCATGACTTTCCATTGATATCAGCATTTCCCTGCTGCTTCTGGTTGAGAATTACATATTCAAGAGGTTTCACTTCCAGTTGCAACTTCTCAGTTTTAAGTGAATGTTAAGCTAACCAAACTAACTAATTCAACTAAACTAATACAGGAAAGTCCTCGGTAGTGATGGTGTCTGTCACTCAAGCCAGAGGACTGTCTCAGAGAGGCAACATTGGAAAAGAGGAGAAAAGCTTGAGGTGCCAGAGTGGCAGCCTGAAGCTCTCTGTGTCCCCGTGGTGTTACTCTGCTGGGGCAGGACTTGCCCTGGGGAAGGACGTGGCAGCGTGTGGCGTTTCTTCCTGGGTTCCCTCTGCTGTGTGGAGAAGAAGGGTTTCTAGGGAAGGCCATTGATCAGGAGGAGAGAAAAGGGCTCCTGAAGATGAACCACCTACGCTTTGTCTGTTTTGCATTGAGAGCTGTAGGAGGCAGGTTGCTGCCCACTTACGCAGACAAAGGGCATTTGGTGAGCGTAGGGGTGGCTCACCCCGTGGGATGGTTTGTTGCAGGTGTTTTCAAGGGCCAACAGTGTTTTGTTGTCTAGAGGAATTAGAAATTGCAAACTCGAAATTAGAAATTGCAAAGACATGCAACATTTTTTTTATTATCTTATAGAACATCAGAAAGAGGAGTCTGGACCCGTGTGGTGAATGCTCTCAGCAGCATCCTCATGATTTAGGGTATTGCAAGGCCAGCAGGCAGGATGGACCAAAGTTTGGATTTGAGAAGAAGAAAACTATAAGAAACTGACTGTGGGACTTGGAGGTTGAAGGCCTTTATGGCGAGGGCCACCCATGGGGTGGGTGACTTGTTTCTTGTAAAAATATGTTGTGACCCAGGGATTCTGTGGATCATATTTTCTATTACACGTAGGCTGCTTGTGTGCTGTGCTTGTGTGCTGGGCTCTGGGGACATTTCTACTTCTCATCTCCACCGCCTTTCCCCCTCAACAGGAGGAGGAAAAAAATCTTACCTGAGCAGCAGAGTTTTAGCACTGAAGAGTGGAGTGGGTTCTGTGCAGAGTTTTATTGCTTAATGTCCTTGCACAGTTGCTAAATTACATCTGCTCTGAAGCATGCCAGTGTCCTCAGAAAAATTTTGCTGGCTTCCACTGGATGTGGACCTGGTTGGTTCCCGCGGCCAGTCAGCAAGGAAAAAGGTCGTGGGAAATAATCCCTAATTTGGGACCACTGTTATATGATTCCTAAATGTGTCAGTGCATGGAATGCAGCCAGGCTTTTTACTGTTCTCTGGCTCTATCATGGCTTTGAATCATGAGTTTCGCTCAACAGCACCAGTTAAATATGAAAGTCCTCTGGTTCAACTCTGCAGTATATCAACCAGGACTTATTTAATACGCTTTTTCTAATCATTATGGTATCACAGTGGTAACGAGTGTATGTGAATTGAAACCTTGTAATCATAAGTAATGTGCTCCATATTAATAATTATTTATTATCTGGTTGTTTTTCAGTTCTCTATTTCCAGAGCTAAATAAATTATGACAAAAGTTCATTGTAGTGGCAAAATCAAACACCAAAATATTAGAGTATCTTGAATTCAAGATTTTCTGCACAATCTTCCCATATTCCCCCTGTTCTTAGTGGATTCTGAAAACAGACTGGTATTTTCAGCAGATATCTGTGGCTGGTAGTAAGTGGATCCTGAGCGTTTCATTTGATTGTTTTGCATTAAGTTTTTGTAGCCACCTGGCTTTCTCTTTTAAGCATAATCCCAGATACACTTCAGATTAATTTACTGTCTTTCAGATGTTTTTTCAGTTATATTGTTCACGTTGTAGCATCTGACCATTTCACAAACAAATTTTCTGCCCTCTAGGACAGATGGTGGTATGGTCCCCTTTCTGCAGATGGGCAAACTGGCACGCAGTGAGATTATGACCAAGTCTGTCAGATGAGTTCACATACCTGACCAAGCCTTGGCTTTCCTGCACACTTGTGTGGTCTTAGGGCCTTCGTATGGCTAAGGCAGAGCTCCTTTCACCTTCAGGTACAGCTCCAAGCTACTAGCAAGATCTTTTGTTGCACACACGGGGAAACAGGTTATGCTGAAACAGCTTTAGCTTGAAAATCCATGTACGAATTCTGTTTGGGTGAAACCCCATGTATTTAGGCAGCAGAGAATATGGAGTTCCCTCTGCTGATGGCCTCCCCTTATGCTAGAAAGAGAAATAGCGCATTCAAGAGAAAAGTTATTTGTAAATGAGCTGTACAAGCTGGTGCTTTGGCTTGTTAAGCAAAGACCTATGATGTCTGGAAATCCTGTGGTGCTTCATGTGTATGCAAATGTTTATGTTCTGTGTATGTGCATGAATGTGTGTGCATCTGTGTATTGTTCATTGCTTGTACAGGGGAGGGAAGTATGCTGAAGAGGTAAATTATTAGCGTCTTATTACGCTTCAGCTTTTAGAGTAGAAATGGTTTAAGTTACTATGATATTTGCTGGTAGTATTTGCTTGCGCGGGGCTGTGAACCGTTTGGTGTCTGTTTTGCCTAGATGTAACCGTCTGTTGAATTGTGCTGGAGTGGATGTGGAGAGAGGGAAGATTTCTTCTGCTGAGAGAGCAGGATGATTAAAATCTGTGCAGCTGCTGGCCCAAGACAGACATTTGGCCATTGTGTACCCTAGATACGTATTCAACTGGATGTTGTGGTTTATGTAGAGCATGGAGGAGTTCAAACAGCAGTACAGATAACATCCAGATCTTCAGCGAGGCATTTAACAGCCTTGGGTTGGTTTTGTCTGCCTGCCCACCTCTCACCTACATCTGCCTTATTTATGCTGAGGGTCTAAAATGTCAGCCTGACAGTTCAAGTGTGGCAAACTAACAAGCAAATGTGAATGATGGGAAGTCTCTAGCCGAGGCTGCGCCCCCTGCCATTGACAAGAAAACATGGGGCTGTGAGTGTCTAAGAGAGTTTGCTGTACAATTTCAGCCCCTGGGAGACCAATGAAGATGGATGCATCCTTTGCTGTTACCAGTCTTATCCATTTTAAACTCCTGCCTTAGGAGTGGGATGGGTGTGTGGGTGTGTGTGTGTATGGATATGTGTATGTTATTACCTAGAAGAGCTGTAGGCTCAGGGGGACATAATCCTAATCTTCTGACAACTCTATTTTCTTTCATACTGTAAATTCAGGAACTACATGATACACTCCCTTTTTCTTTTGTTGATGTGTGAATTATCTCCAAAATCCAGTATAATACATTGTTATACATCTGTGGAGGTGGCATGGGTGCTACATTATATGTCTGAAGATCATTTCTTTGGGATTTCATCTTTTTTATATTCAGCATTTTGTGAGCATCCAAGACACTGCCTCTGTGATGAGAGCTGTTTCACCCGTAGCATCATTTCTCTCTCCCAGCATACCATAAGGACAGTAAAAGGACAGTGGTTTTGACAGCCCTTCCACCTGGTTTGCATAACAGTGGCATTACTGGCATTTTGAGCATGTTTCTGTATGTAAAAGGTATGTAAAATGCCAGATCTTTCAGAAACTCTCAGTGATTTGTGGTGCCTTACGTCCTTAGCATCCAACATTAGACAGGTTAAGGAGCTTGCTGGGATGACACTGTCCAGAATCTGAACTTGCACAGGGAGTTGCATTATTAAAGCTACATCAGTTATACCAAAGCAGTAAAAGTTTCTATTACCTTGGGATTGGCTTAAAAATCTTAAAACCTTAAAGAGTAAAGAAAGAGGAGGAACAGCATGGGGCTGGGGGTCCGATAAAAATAAATAACTGACGGATGCACGGAAGCAGGACATCTGGTTTGCAGTGGGTGGGAACTTGGCTGCCAGCTCTCCTCCAGAACACGGTGAGGCTGGACATGCAGCCCTTTCCTAGAGATGTTTTCCTGAACCTGACTGCAAGTGCATCCTCTGTGGAAAGGTTTCCAAGTGGTTCTGATATGACTGGCCAGCAGGCACCGCTCTAGCATCAGCAATTGCTTGGCCGCTGTGCCATCTGTTTGCGAAGCTCTGCTCGCAGTCCCTTGCAGCTGCCTTCGACAGGAGAATGATGTGGTGTGGCCACGGCTCAAGGTACCAGTTTGGCCTGAAAAGCTCAGGCACGGCCGAGGGGGCTGTCAGCTGCACAGTGGGTGTGTTCACCTGCTTCCTGAAACAGGGAAGGGGTTGCCACAAGGTTTGTGCTTGATTACTGCAGGGCAGTTCTTGGGCTTTTCCTGGGTTTCAGTGCAATGGCAATGAAGTGTCAGCAGCAGGTAGCTGGTCAGAAGGGATGTAACTTTAACTGATTATTATTTAACGCTCTCTACTTGAAGGTTTATGGAGGAGCTGCCTGACTGGATTTTCAAACAACTGGGAAAACAGACTTCCTCAGGAAAGGCTTTTTCTTACAGAATTGGATTTTTATCCCTCGGGGTGTCCAGTGACTTGCAACCAGGTGCCCTTGTGCACACACAGTTTGTGTACCCCTCACCCCCATCCAGACACGACCTGCTCTAGTGCGCTTCTTTCAATACAGCTGCACTCCCCCCAACTCTGGCCCTTCCCTCCACCCTCGGGTCACACAGGTTTCGATCCTAGACTATTAAAGCAGTGCAAAGCCTGCATATCGCAGACTAGCTGTAATTAAATGCCCCAGCCACAGAAGTAGTCTAAACATGTTCAGCTGGAATTGATGGCAATTTTTCTTTACTGCTTTCCGGGCTTAGACCGGAGTAGGTGTCCTGCTGCCCCCCTGAAACAGGTAGGGGATGGAGCTGTAGGAAGGGGGCAGAGAAAGACTGTAAAAGGGACAGCTTTGTCGCCTAGAAACCAATTGAGTGACCTTTCTACTTTGGACTGAAGTGGGACAATTTCCTCTGTGTGCTGACATTTGCTCCAGCCCTGACCTTCTGCTGCTTTCTTCACCTCTGTTTTGCATTGTAATTGCCTTTTGCATTGTTGGTTTACCCCACCCATCCCCATGCTACTTCCCTTCAGCATCTCCTCTCCAAGGATGCCTCTGCATGAACCTGGCCAACATAGGAGGCATAAAAAGGACAAGCCATTGCTCTGCTTTTGTTGCTCATTCCTTCCTGTTCCTGTAGGCTGGGTCTATCTTATTTGAGATTTCAAGCCACTTAGGGCTTCTGTTTGACAGAAGAAAAAGGTACGAGGATGCCTTTTCCCTTTTCTTCTTCCTGTGTAGGTCTCCTGGGGTACTCAGAGTTGGACGTATGTGGGTTCTCACACCCTGGCTGGAGTCGCAGGAGAGTCAACTCTTAAACAGCACGTCATTTCTTACTGATATTTTGTGCGGCATTGTGTTACTGTGCTTATACAGTTGTTGCTTGCAAACAGCACTTTGTGAGTTCGACTCCTTTTCCCTTCCCCTCTCCTCTGCCCGGTTCTCCTTCTCTTGTCTTTCATTTGTTCCTAATTTTGTCATGATTTAGGCTAGACAGACTGGAGACGTTTAGGCTCCCAAAGACCTGCATTTCTAATGTAAGAAAACAAGTGGAAAAACACTTAATCTTTTTCACTTGGACTGAAATCCTACAGGCTCTTTAATCTATTACAAAGGCACATAAAGGGCATAAGCGGCACTTCTTTTCCTTTGACGGTCATTTTTAAGAAGAGAGGAGGTGTGGAGGAAAGACAATTCAGTTGATAAAACAAGAAACCGAGAGGTAAGATTCCTGATTTCTGTTCTTGGAAATCTTCTGACACTTGTTGGCGCTTTCCCTCGGAGCTTGTCACTTAAATTTTGTGTCAAAGTTTACCTAACTGTTAAAGAATAGCTGTGGCTACATTTTCTCAGGCTCTTGCCTGCAGGGGGTGATTAGGGAAAGGTAACATTTCCCTTAACGGCTGAGTGGCAGTCGATTTAATTTGCAATTTGTTACGAAATGGTGGGTATTGTTTTACCTTCCTTCATCCCCAGGCTGGGGGAACGGTACAGTGAGTTCCAGAGAAAAACGGCGAGCCAAATAATTAAAGGCCTGGCTCCCAGGGGTGGCTTGAGGATTGATGGCTTTTCGTACGGTACGCGGAGATCCTTAGCCGAAATGTGCTTTTAACTCCAGCACGCTGCAGACCGGAGGTGATGGGTGTCCTCGGGCTCTGGCCCAGGTCAGCTCTGGCAGGATATCAGATCTTTTGAAGCAGAGACGCAGCTCCAGGGATGTGGCTGGCAAGGGGCAAGGGGAGGTTTATGTTAGACCTGGGAAATGCTCCTACATAGGGTGAGAAGGTGGGAGGGAGAGCCTGTCCCTTCAGGCTTATGGCTTTTAGACAGATGTGGCCTCATGGAAGAGAGACCTGAGGAACAACGTATCAGGTGAATGCTTCTCTAGCCAGCTTTATATCAACCAGCAGTGTCCCAGCTGTTAAGAAGAAGTTAGTGCTCAGCTACCAAGGATATAAGAAGAAAAGAGCTTGAATTGCCTTCTGATGAGAGCCTCCTTATTTTTTCCCTCTCAGGAACACATGGGTGACCTCCACAGGCTGCATTTCAAGTGTTTTGAAGCTAATATGCTGCGAACGACTACAACTCATCTAGACCGGGACATGCACTGTCATTATCACAAGTGAGGAAACTTTTCCGTCAGGTGCCTGCAGAGTGTCAGAGTCCCAGCCTGGCTTTTACAGCCCTAGAAGGAAGTGCCGAGTGCATTGCTTTCTAATCTTGCCAGGGAGATTCTCAGAGGGGAGGCCATGCTGTTGGGAAGCGCTGTAAGATACGGATGGATCCAGCCAGCTTGTGCTTGTTTGAATCCACAAGCAGCTGCCAAGGGCCAGGCACTCAGGGAAAGCTCTCCCTGTCCCATGGGAGGAGCACGTGCCTTTGGAAAGACCCTTGAGTGCAGCAGCCGCGAGTGGTGCAGGAGGGGAGGTTTTCTCCCTGGGTCTCAGGAACAGCCCAATGCTCCCAGGATTGTCCTAAGCAGCAGCTGGTGGTGCTCTGTGACAAGGCTCTCCTGGCACTGAAATATAGCGATTCTCAGGGGGCAGAGTGTGTCAGCAACCGCGGTGACAATGGGGAAACGGGCCAGGTCGGGTTGTGGCTGAGGAGTCTGCACTGTACAGATGCAGTGAGTTCATCCCAAATACTTTGCTACTCATCCTGTACTGTGGGGGATAGGAAGACAGCTTATGTCCTTCCCTCTGCAACACGAGGTTTCAGGAGAATATCCAGCACCTCTAAGCTACAGAACATCCTCCTTTCTTTGTTGTCTTCCTGTATGAGGCATGTTTTAACCTCCTGTTCATTCATTGCTCAGCCCACCACACAGCAGCACCATGTGTGTGGCCCTTCATCTGGTAGGACTGTGTTCCTTGTGCTGTATGTCCCTTCTTCAGTATCTTCAACCCCTCTTTTGGGTTTGGAGCTGCCATCGATCCATGATATAAATTCCTATCTTGCTAAATCAGTACTCTCTACAGTATATCCAATATCTTCCTGCTAAAAAGCCTTTTAAAATGACTACTGGTAGTCAGGGACTTCACCAGTGTCATTATTGTCCATCTAGTTAGGGAGAATTTGCTGTGGAACAGACCTGTCATCTGATCTTTAACTCTTTTTTCGTTTTTTTCTCTCTTTTTTTTTTCCTCTCTCTTTTTTTTTTTTTTTTTAATCTTTGAAACTTTGACTCCTGGTAATGCAGATGAAAGTGTTCATCCCCACCACCTCTACCCTTGGAGAGCAGCACGCTGAAGAGGAATGGAAGGGCCATGGGAATGCTAAGCATCATTTTATTACTATGACCTTCAAGGAGATAGTGGGAGGATGGATGGAGCAAGACACTAAGACAAGATCACACAAACAGTGCTGAAGTGGGGAGAACAAACCCAAAGGGAGTTCAAGAGACAAATAGATGGCAGGGGAGGAAGAGATGGAAACAGGAGACTGAGCAAGACTGGCAAGGAATGGCAGAGCCACCTTCTTCCAGTTTATCCAGGGAGCCGTAGGAGCAGACCTGGAGCTATATAACCATGAAAAAACAGCCTTCTGCACACCATTCTCCCATTGTCCTAAAATCTCTGCTTTTGCTCCTCCAGGCAACCATTAATCTAATATTAAGCCCCTTAACCTCTCTAATTGTTCCCTTCCAGTGTCAGCTGGTTTCCTATTAACCTTTCAATCTCTCAGTAATGCAGTTACTTCTGACTCCAGCCAGCCCCGGCTCTAAAGCTTTACCTCCGGCAGTGAATTTTCAAAGCTTTCACTTTTTTTCTCTTTCTTTTCTGTAATGATTATTACTGCTGTTAAGGAGCCAGTTTGAACCAGCCTCCAAGCGTGCAGGGCTGAACCAGTCGGAGTCTATAAATAGCCCTTCGCTAACCTTGAGCCTTATTTCATTAAGTTGATTGGCTTCTTCACTTCACTGCATCTCTGTCTCTCTCTACCCTCTCCATTATTGATGCTGGTTCTTTCGTTGCTATGTGAGACACTTGCTTGTTGATAGCAGGGTTGATCAGACCCAGGTTTTTCCCTCCTGAACAAAATAGCGTTGTTGCTGGGGAAGCATCTCTAGAGTTTCATAACAGAGGGACAGCAGAAGGTGAGGCAGGCCTGAAACAGCAAGTCAGAAAACATCCACACCATGCAATAGGAAATTGCATAGCTGAGTACCAGTCACAGGGACAGAGTTTACCGCCTATAGGCTGGGTTTCACCTGATACTCAGTGTGACTATACTCAAATGGTGGTGTCCTGAGCAAATGCCATTGTGCAGTATCGAAGCCAAGGCATCTGCGTAAGGACAAATGGTGCTGCAGTTCAAATTGAGAGTGCTGGCCTAAAACAAACATACGGATCCCAGAATGAAATGCGAACTGTCTGCTGCATCTGAGAAAGGTTCTCTGGTGACTTTGACGTCATTAATCAATATACTACTGCTGCTTGACCCTGTAACATGGCAGAGCGTAGTTTGCTTCACTGGCCATCATCAGGTCACAGCTCAACAGTGTCTTTGTGCTGTGTCTCCTCTAACTAACCTGCTTCTCTTAGTGCTGATACAGTTCCTGAGCTCTGCTCAACCCTGATATCTCTCCCCAGGACATGCAAACTGCTCCTTTTTTTGTGAAATGCCATGAATGTTTGCAGTGAAGACTGAGTTGAAGCAGTTGCATGAGGCGAAATCTCTGGAATCAGTGTAAATCACAGCTCAACATCACAAGACTGCTTCTGAGTTGCATCTGCAGACCACTTGTGTGCAGCAATGCAGTGCGGCAAAGCATCTGCCAGTGCTTCACAAGTACTAAGGGAGTTATTGCAGTACCCTAGCAGGTTTTGTTTGATGGAGACCGCAACAGCAATGGCTTCTGCAGGTGGGGAAGCACCATTTCATTACAGCAGATCCAGGATCAGGGATCCAGTCATGCCTCTGTTTCTCTGCATGCTGAGGGGCAAATTCTTTCCCCGTGGAACCTCAATTTTCCCCAAAGAAAAAAGAGAAACACAAAGGAAACTTTTCCAGTACATGCTTAGGCTGACATTTACAGCCTTTGCTTAAGCTCGGAAAAAGGATTTGTGTGTCTAAAAGCTCCTCTGTTTTTCCTAGCTGTATCATTTGTCTAACACCAGCTGTCACCTTTCCCTGAGAGTCCTGCCTCAAAGTCAACAGTGACTTACCAAAATAATAGGAGCTATTCTCTTCCATTCTCTGTGCAGCTCTGTGTGTCCCTACTTGCCCACTTACTGCTATTCCTTGTTGTTGGAAGGCAGATTCTGGCAGCAACAAGCCTTTGTCTTGTTTTCTGGCAAACGACCTCAGTCTGCAACAGGGCAGGAAAGACAATCAGCAAAGAAATGAGAGCTGGTAAAGCTGTGGTTAAAGGAGAAGGTTAACTTCTGATGACCTTTTTTTTTAACAACCGAGTTTGACCGGGAAAAGGTTTGTAAAAGCCCTGAATGTGTGCAAAGTTGCCCCCTCCCAGGTCAGCTGGCAGCTGGCACTTGTGTCTGTTTAATGATACAGGTTCTCCAGGATGGCTGCATGCTCACTTTCCATCACTCACAGCCTCCTTGCCTTCATGATTATGCTTTTAAATCCTCATGTCTTGCCTTTCTTTCTGTGCCTTTCAGGCACTCAGGACCCCCCAGGATGAAGGAGGCCCCTGGGCCCGCCACCCCTCTGCAGCGGGCACTGAGCTGTCCCAGGCTGCTGGGAGAGGGAAGCGGGGCTGAGCGGTGCAAGCAAGGCCTGGCGGGACGGTGACAGGCAGCTGCAGAGTGGCATGGGCTGCCTTGATGTCTCCTTGTCCTGCCTGCTGAAAGCACTGCCTTGCAGTGAAGGTGATCCGGAATCCTGGGTCAGTGGTGCTGAACAAGTGTTCAGAGGGAAACCGATGAGAGGCGTAACTCAAAACAAAGCTACCTTTGCTTTTTTATTCTGCGTTAAAACAGAAAAATTGTATCAGACCCTCCCTTAGCTACACCCCAAATGCCAATTTTCCCTGGCTGCTGTGGTCCGCCCCATCTACTCCCCTTCCCTGGGAAGCTTCCTAAATATTTACCCCCAGTGATCGATCATATGACTCCACTGTGGCAATGTGATACGGCTTTAGCTGTGCTAATCAGCTTAGCTTGGGCCCCCGACCCCTGTCATCTTATTTTAGGAAAAATCTTTACACAGTGCCTGGTGAGGTCTGTTCAGTCCAAAGGTTTTAAATCCAAAGTGAAAAATAGCAATGCGATATTTGCTTTTTTGTTTTGTAGCCAAAATTCAGTTTACCGTTAGTTTCTGATTTCTCATTCCTCTAGGAGGACTTGATCTTTGAATATTACACAAAGGTTTCAATTGTGTGTTAAAATATATAGTTCCTTGACTGTTAACAGAAAAATACCTCAAACAGTAAATGTCAAGTGCTTTGGCTGAAGCACTTAAGAGATGTTCAGTCATCCAAATGGACTTAGACACTACGTCACTTTCCTCCTTTCTCCTCCCAACTTTAAATGGTGTCCTTTCAAGCAAAATGGGCTCTAGGGAAAATAATAGTGTTTGGTGCAGGGGACTGGAAACACCTTTAACCTCAAGGCGTTCTGTGAGGGAGACACTAGAGAAGAAATGGGCCTAAACATACTCTTTTTTTCTCCACAGAGAGACATCTCTACTCTGAAGCACCAGCAAAAGTCGGAGATGAATGAGCAGTCTAGAGCAGCCAAGACCCCAACTCATCAGCTGGTCAGCCAGTGCTGTGGGTAGGACAAAGGATGCTGGTAGCTAAGTTTCTTTCCAAGGCTCCAGGAGCATAATGCAAGCCCTACAGACATCATAAGAAAATATAAACTATGTTGTGTCAGGAGGAGCTTGTTTTATAGACATGACTAGTGACAACTTTCTCTTCACTGCATAATCTCTGACGGGAACAGACTGGCTTTGTGAGGGAGAGACAGTTGAGGGCAAATTAACTATACTGGGGTAAAAGAATAACTGGAAATTTGTTGTTGTGTAAGAGGAGGGTCTGGCAGAAACCGAGCACCTTCCGAAGCCTAAGAACTACTACCAGTGGCAACTTGTGTCATCAGCCCTCCAGGCGAACACCCAGTGTGCTGCCAAGCCAGGAAGCTTCTCCAGACCTGCCTGAGGGCTTTCACAGCCCAGCCCAGCTGTGGCAGCAGCCTCTGCTCCCAAGTTTCTGAGCACCATCCAAATGCAATAAGGTGGATCTTCAGCTCCCTGTTTGCCACATCTCCAGCCCTTCCCCCTCACTGTGAAGGGTGTCCTTGAGTGAGTTAACCATCCTGCTTTCTCAGCAGGTGAAAAGATCCTCCTTTTTAGCATCCCAGGGGAGATATGGCAACTGCCCAGGTGTAGTAGAAGACTTTGAACATCCTCAAGGTTTTGAACTTGTATTGTCCTCTTGACACCCATGACTTGAATATGGTCTGGAACTGATTAACACGTCTGCTTTGATCTCTGGAAGGGAATGTTCTTCTTGCAGTTAAATATTTACTCACCATTGCACATGGACGAGGCATTACAGAGGCTGGGGCTGCATTTGCATTTTCTCCCCATGAACTGAAAAAGAAAAGAGCATTCTCCAGTATTCTGCCAATTCCATCCTTCATGGTAGTTCAGTCATGCCCAGTTCAAGCTAGCTACCCTGTTAGCTTCAACAGCATTCCTAAACCCTGTGTCCATAAGATTTGCAACTCATGCCATGGGGAGCTCACATTGCACACCCAACAAATACCTCAGTTCCAAAGTACATCCTCAGAGAACAGCACGAATTATGTTTCTGAAAATCACGTGTCTCTAGCACTTGCAAATGGCTTTGCATGACATTGCTTTGGCAGAGGTAGAGCTTCCCTTCCTCCCCAGGCTTCCACCAGCAGAAGGACTTTTAAGGTAAAAATAATTTCTATCTTAGGCAGCACCACAACTAAATGGTTGAAATGGGAAAATCTGAAGCATTGGTATGGGCTTTTAGAAAGACTGGGATATCCTCGTCTTCCCTTCAGCTCCTACCTGCTTTAAATGCCAATGTGTGTATGCCTTTGACATTCTGATATAGCCAACAGGTACCTGTCACCCCCCTCTGCTGCTGCCCAGCATCAGATCCTGGAGTTGGGGATTTACACTGCATTCAGAGGAAGAAGAACAAACTGGGCTCCTGTGGCTGCTGCGGGGCTCTGTCTCCTTCCCTGTGAGCAGAGAAGAAGCTGAAGAGCTCATGAGGAAAGTAATTTAGCTTACGAAGCACCCCTGCCATGCATGAGGACTGTCCTCCTGGCTATTCCATCCTGACTGTGGCAGGACAGGGAGCTGCTTGGCCCCTGTGTCACCAGCAGCTGCTGGGTCTGTGGCAGGGAGAGAAGAGAGGCTGGGAGGTGTTTTGGCTCTGCTCAGGGCAGAGCAAACACAGGAGCTTTTTTCTGGGAATAGGTGCAGTCCCCAGCCGCGGCAGTGACGTCCCTGCCGCTCCTTCTGGCAGTGTGTGTCTCCTGTTTCCTCTGGCAGGGACTCTTTTTTTCTTTTTTTGTTCCGCACTTCGTGGTACCTGCCTGTTCACTTACAATTTCAGGCACCAATGACAACAACCGAAAAAAATAATAACCACTGTACTCAGTTAATCCATAGGAAAATCCCACGTCGGCACAGAAAAGGTGGGGACAGGCACTCACGCATTTTCGCCCACGTGCCTTGGGCAATGGAAATTTTCTCAAGCTCCATTCATTAACGAAATAGATGAGCAGTTATGTAAGGTCATGTGAGGGAGGTGGTTGGGCTTTGGTCAATGAAAGAGTTAGTCACACATCACCGAGTTTGATGAACCTGGAAGAAAATGTGGAGCCACCCTTTGCCTGTTCAAGGACTCAAAAGGGAGAATTTTAGCCATAAAACCTCATTATCCTCTGAGCTTGGGCACCACCTTTACAGACTAGGCACTGCAGAAGGCATGTGGTGGTGCCAAGCAAATGCAGGGGATTAAGATCTGTCGAGATCCCCCGCCACCTCCCCCTTCCCAGATCACTCACCCCTCCCGAATGACTTAAGCAACAACCTAATGATTTTGGGGTGTAATCGTGCTGTTTTGCATCCTCCCAGCCAGTCTGCCCTGGAAGCACTTGGAGTAAGTAAGAGAACATAATATGCCTCAGTGGTCACAGGGCAGATAAAACCAGTACTAGGTCTCTCAGGAAACACTAGGACATTACCAGCACTAGTTGGGAGAAGATTTTCAAGAATCTTTGAATGAAATTAAACTTTCTCATTCTCAAAGTTTGTTACTAGTTTGGAACTATTTTCTCTCTAACTTTGAATCAAAGATGGCATCCATCGTATAGAATTTCCCTTGGACAGACTGCAGGAAGCAGAGAAGATAGGGCACTGACTGGGATCCACACTTCAGTATCCAGTTAGATATGGTCTGGAATAACATTCTCCCATTCCTCACTGTCTATCGTCCTCTCCCCTGGGAGCCCAGCCAGGAGTCCTCCATTTCCCCAGATTTGGGTAACTTCGGCTCTTGGCTCTTCTTGTCTTCTGCTTTGAGGCTTGCAGATCTGACTTTTAGACAATGACATCTTGCAGAAGACAATCAAACCAGCCTTGTTTCCTCTCGTTCGCTTTAATCCCTGCGTGTCGAATAACCAGCTCCAATCTGCTTGTGTACTTTCACCTTGCAGCCAGTCTCTTGAAGGTCGTTTCTGAACTGTTGGACTAGCAGGGCTGCAAGGCTTGGCTGGCAGCCTCCACAGGACGTGGAGCAGCCGTCACCTGGCACAAGCTGTCAGCGAGACTCGTGGCCTGACGAACCCAGAGGGCAGAGGAGGCCTGGAAAGGGAACTTGTGTGGCGTAAGTAGGGAGGATGTGGCTGTCAAGGTGTATCCGAAGCATTGTTTGATGCCCGAAGACTGGGAATAAGTGGGAACCGTGTAGCACAAAGTCCCTCCCATGCTCACTTGTCTTCCCCAGGATTGTGAAACCCTGGAAACTTGCTGTGAGGAGGTGCGAGCCCTTACGGCCCTGCTCAGGGCATCCTAACCCACCCTGGAGAGGCTGCACTGCAGGGTGCAGATTCAGCTCCCAGTAAAAGCCCAGCTGTCTCCCTGAGCAGATGGTTTCCAGGAGAAGCCACATTCCTGACTGTGAGGAGCTGAAAGGACCCAGTACGGGATATGCCTTAAAATAGACAGAGATATAGGAACAGAGTTCAGGTCCCAGGCAGCATGGACTTGCTGGCATCTCAGGCGTTTGTTCACAAAGGCAAGTGCAGCTAAAGCCAAAACTGCCTCAGCCTTGGCTGCAAGTGTCACTGGTAGCCCTAGGGTCATCTTCACTCATGTAAATGATTCTAGTTCAGATTATTTTTTTTCCAGCCAAATTCTTCTCTGTTTTATTGTTTTCTGCTTCTCTAAAAGCCAAGTTGAGTGCGGAAATAGAGTCCCCCTCTCCCAAAGGTTCAAAGAATTGAGGAAAAATATGTACCTTGAATTGAGAGAAAAAGTTAAAAGCTCTTTTCAAATAATTTATATTTTGCTAGGAAAAAAAAGAAAAAGCTCTTTTTGAAATATTTTACTGCAGCAACCTTAAAATGTTTTCTTCTGGTTTTTAACAACTAAGTGTTGTAAATCTATGGTGAAATTATTTTTTTTTCTTTCTTTAAAAATGTCTAGATGTTATGACACTTAGAAAAGGGATCCCCTCAGCAAAGTTTCAAGCCAAGTTCTTCGAAAGCAGCTCTTCCTCAGAAATGGTTTGGTTGTGAGAAACCAGCATTAAAACTCGAGAAAAGTTCGGTGAAAGGTTTCCAGCAAATTCTCCTGAAACCTGTATCTTTGAGCTGTAAAGCTACTCTTGGTGGTTGGCAAACCATGTAATGACGGGTTGCAAGACAGAACTTGATGGCAGCTGGAGAACTCGAGAAGATTAATGTCTCTTGGCCTCCTTTCTTACTCTGGCTACGTAGTTTGGCTTTGCTCTTTGAAATAGTTGTTATACATCCCTCCCTCCCACTTCATCCCCATCAAAAGAATACACCACAGCGTCAGTTGTGTCTGTAAAATACTCAAAGCAATAAAGAGTTCAAAGTGCTGTTGGGACAGTGCACTGCAGGTAGGAAAGAGTTCCAAGCACTGGCAGGTCAGGGCACAACACTGGTGAGCTAAAGAAGGAGAAGTCAGTTTTTCCTTGCTGCCCGCCCTCAGCTCTCCAGCCAGCACAGCCTGACTGCCTTGCAGCATCTGCTGGAATATGTGGCACCAGGTGACCGCGTGAGTTAATTATTAAACAAAATGGAGTCATTATTCCCTGTGCCACCACTGTTCCTCACATAAATCTGCTGCTTGGTAGAAATACGATCCCGTGCAATGAGAACAAAGAAACCTTTCTGGGATGAGCAGACTTTCCTGTGCTGGAGAACTGCTCCCATTTCACCTCCCTGGAGCTAGAAGAGTGATGCACTTGATCTCCATAAAGATGTGGTTTGGGAAAGACAGATCAAAGTGACACAGAGACTCATGGCACTGATTGCCATGAATAATCTCCTCAGCTGTTAGCCTGGGTGCAGAGCTATTTCCTTATCAGAGAATACATTTCTACTAGCAACATTTCAGAGTGTGGAAGGAAATATTTTGAAGTTACCTTTGGCATTTCAAGGCTAGCACAATTTCCACCAGTTTTCCTTGGACCTCTAGATAAAATATTAACTCCTGAATGAGGTGCCAAGGCCCCAGCAGTCTGTCAAGCAACAGTACAAATTAGGAGACAGGCTCTGGGACAGAGATGGTGAGATAGCATCCAGTACATTAAAATCCATCTGTGACTACTTTCACCCGACAGACACACAGGAAAAACCAAAGGCTTACAGGTGATCTCCACAGATGCTAGCCACCCAGGAAGGGGTATCCTTCACCGAAAGAGCTGCTTACCTCAGCTCAAGGAGGGGATAGGACACAGCCAGTCTGGTTTCTCTGCTCTGAAGCCTCTCTGAAGCTCATTCTTTCACACAGAGGGGGAAGGTTCTCTCCTCTGTGGCCGCTAAATGTGGCAGGGGTGGGAGGTCCGGGAAGTGCATGTTCTGGAGCAGGAAGGGTGTACGAGCTGAAACCCCTCTGTAGAGCTCTGGCATGCCCCTAGGTTGGCTCAGGGGCAGGCAGCTGAGATGGAGGTGGTGGGGTGGGTCAGGTCAAGGGACTCAGGCGTTGCTTAGATGTTCGGTTCGCATCCATAATGTGGTGTTCAGGTGCTTAAACTGCTGTGTGAGAGACAGACACTTGAGCCTCTGCCTTTCGCCACTAAGCAGAGCAGCCCCATGGAGCCAGGGCACTGCAGCGTGGCTGGGAGGAAACAGATGGGCAACATTGTCTGTTTCCCCAGGGATTTACTTCCTGAGGATCTGTGCTCCAAGCACTTTGGCAGGCAGCCTCTGTACATGACACAGGCTTTATGCTCTCCCTGTCTTTGCTGACCAGTGACAGGCTGAGGTGGTCCTTTGCTGCTCTTCTCAAAGGGGGCAGACGTGTTGTGGAAGGAATCCTCCTGTTCTGCCACATGCTGTAATAGCAGGGAAACAGTAACACAGAGGTCTTGTGGCCTAAGCAAAGCCAAAAAACAAAGTGACTGCCAAGGCTGGCCATGGGGGCCGGGACTGCTGGCTCCTGGGAGCCAGCTGCTGGGCTACATTGCTTCCCTGAATGTTTGAAGGGACAACATCAAGCACATGCTTGCTCCTGCTGGGCTCATTTAGGTGTGTTTGTGGTGGCTCTTTCTTTATTTCAAGAGCTTACCTTGGGCCTTTCCCTGTTGCTTCACTAGCACCCTGTGAAATAGCTGCAGTGACCCTGGTTGTCCCCTGGATGCAGAAGGACTGTCAGGAGTAGACTGAGGAGTCAAGAAATGTGCATGCTCCAGGGCTGGCTGCAGGGTGGCTAGCTGCGCTTGCAGGCTGGCTAAGGCCCAGCTGTGGCTGAACAAGAGGCATGTGGTGAGGGCCTGTCCCACTCCTTGCACATATTACATGCAGAGAGGTATTGCCGCACTCCTTGCATACCTCTGCAGCATTGTGCTGTGGCCACCTTCCTCGCCTGGAACTCATAGAACCACAGAATAGTTGGGGCTGGAAGGGACCTTCAAAGCTCACCTAGTCCTAGCCCCCTGCCATGAGCAGGGACATCTGCAACCAGATCAGGTTGCTCAGGGCCCTGTCCAGCCTGGTCTTGAATGTCTCCAGGGATGGGGCATCTACCACCCCTCTGGGCAACCTGGGCCAGTGTTTTACCACCAGCATCGTAAAAAATTTTTCCTCGTGTCTAGCCACAGTCTCCACATGGCTGCCAGCCTGCACTGTAGCCTCTTGGCTGTGATGTTGGGCATCATCCCCTATCCTGGAGTGCTGGGTATCACTGTATGCCCAATGCAGCCCCTTTGATGAGGCACCTGCTTCAATGACTGCTTCAATGTCACCAGAGCCACCCAGCCATGCACCGCCTCTGCTTCAAGAACGCAGGTGCTGCGTGAGAGGTCTCTAGTAACTTGCAGAGCATATTCAGCAGACTGCTAAAGTTAAAGAAAACTGTTGAGAAAAGGGGTCGACACCTGGGACTCCAGGGCACTGTTGTCTGTTTTATCACTGAATCTCCTTCTCTCTGCTCCCCCATCCCCTCCTCTAGACAGCATCCCAGGGAGATGGTACAAAGGGGATGCTGTCTGCAAAGACTGGGAAAGCCTAGAGGTGAATAAAAGGCAAGTCTGAAAAGCTGACCTGCTTCAGGAGCACTGCACTGTTTCATTCCTCACTGAAGCAAGCAAGGGCACATCTCCATGGAGTGGAGGGGACAGCCCATCTCCTTGACTGTCTTCTGAGCTGACTGGATGTGAAATGGCTACAGTTCATGGGAAATACAGGTGCTCAAGGCCTGTGGCTGAGTCGTTGTACCCTGCCTCTTGGTGTCTGCAGTCTGCATGCTTTCCACTTACATATGTATACTGCTGGCATAAGTCATAAGGCAGCCTTCCTCTCTTTTTCCTCTCTTTTTCCTCTGTTTCCCTGAGCAACTCAGAAGCTGCTTGCGATCTGGCTCTGGGCAGCAGCTAACTGCAAAATGTGTTAAATGAAAGTTGATCCTCTATTTCCAAAATCAGCTGATGCAGAAAGCTTTGAGTACACATGTAGAAGTTCCCTCTAGTGCCTTCCTCACCAGGTTTTCTTGAAAGTTTGGCTGACTGAGGATACAGGGGCAGGCTGGATGCTCTCAGGTCGTTCTGGACTGGTTCACAGTGACCCCCTGAGCTGTGCCTCTCCCCTCTCCTCCTGCATCCCTGCTTGTCAGAGTGTCAGTCTAACCTTTGCAGAGGAAGAGACATCACTCTGTAACTGGATCACCAGTCTCGCCTGCTGAGCACCAGAACCTTGCAACTCAGTGCTTTGTGGGCTCTCAGCATCTCCACTACTTCTGGGCAATAGACATGCAGGCAGTTTCCCAGGATAGCTCTATATAAAATATACAGCATCCCAGCAGGAGCAGGGTGTCTCGAGGATATGTCATATCACTTAGGCTCAGCTTAGCCATAAATCACTGTTTACGGGTGGATTTTGTTTACTTAGAAATGTGAGTGGATCTGGTTCATGGATAGACAAAAGTTCCAAATAAAATACACAAATGTTATGCAGAATTAGGGTTACTTTCAGCAAAAATAAGTCCCTTCGGGTGCCTCAGCATCTTGGCTAACTTGTGAGGCTGACTGGTCTGTGCTCTAAACCAGGACTAAAATGCTGAGAGAGGTCCTAGAGCTTAACCTTTTCTTTCTTGGGTGTTGAAGGTGTTTAAGGAGACACCAGGGCAGATGCTCTGGGTAGCTGGCATCTTCTTTCACCTGAAGAGGAAAGGACAAACTTTCTTCACGTGCTCTTTGCAAACCTCAACTTCTTTATCTGTTGTGATGGGAAAACACAGGGAATTAAGTAATTTTTTTAATTCCCTCCTTTCCAAAGAGACCTTACTTATTGTTTCTACTTTACACCTGGACTGGGTGTTATTCCTGAATTCAGATGTTAAAGTGTTTTCCTGTGCCTGCAGCCTCCTTGTAACTGTACAAGCTACAGATCAGGAGATATGTATCACAGCAGGGAATCTGGCACAGTGTGCCTCTTTCTTCCTCTGCTTGGAAAGAGCAGAGACAAATATTAGTTTGAGATGAAAGTGAATGTCTTCACTTTGTTAGAAACAGGGCGCTGATAATGACTCTGCCTCACATGCTTGGCTAGCCTTGTGCCATGCCCTGGGAGGCTGCCAAACTTGCATTCAGCTGATTCCTCGCTATCTGCAAGGGAACACAGAGCCAATGCCCACTCAACGGGACTTTGTCCTCCTGATGGCAGGCAGCTTATGAAACGTCAGCCTTTGCGTGTGCTGGCATGGCAGGAAGGCTCTGGCCTTCACAATAGCGACATTCTCTGTGGCCTCAGATGAGAAAGGCTAGCACAAAGTTAAACTTGAGAGCAGGCAGGCTTAGAGCACTTTTCGGCAAGGTCTCATCAGTTATTGGCAGTACCTGAGGTGATGTCTGTGAGCTGGATGGGCTTTCCACAGCATCAGTATATGAACCATGGTGTGTGCAAGCACATATATATGTCCATACTTGCATGTGTTTTCTGTGCATGTCGACTAAAAGCCACAGACTTTAAGAGCTGTTAATAATCATCCACCGCATTTTGTATATTCTGTGTATGGGGGACAGGGCAGTGTGGGAGGCCCAGTCCTTCCTTATGGAGAACCACACCATCCAGACACGATGCTTTGGGCTGTTGCTATCACAGTAATCATCTGTGTATTGCTGCTACAGACCCTGTTTGCATGGAGCACATATTTGCCAATGCAATTAAGTCTTTCCTGTCCAGAGATGCTTTCAAACGGTGAGAAAATCCTGTTCTGGATTCTACAGTCCTTTCGACTGTAGGGCAGGTTTAACTGTTGAGTTGATGCCTTTGTGTTTGGATCTGCTGCTGGCAGGATCAGGTCCATCTTCTGAGCACGTGTTGGCCCTATGGCTGTTTATCAGTAAAGGTTAATGAGGAGGTGGGGCTCTGCAGAGTGTGGCCTTGTTCCTGCCAAAGCCTGAGCTGGCAGACCTACCTCTGAGCCTGTTTTGTGCTCGCTGCTCGCAGAGGGAGCTCTGCCTGTGCCCTGACTGAGAGAGCAGGAGAGGGTACTTGAGGCAGCTCTCTCTCGGGCTAGTAGGAAGGTAATTCACTGGCATGGCGGTGGTTTCCAAAGTAATCTGCCCTTCTATTGGAAATCAAACCAGCTGACACAGGCAAGGGGAAATGTTTGTTCAGTTTGAGATCAGAGGCCCTTGTTTTGAAAGCTCGGTTTTATCCTCAGTCCTAACTTCTCTCCATACAGCATTAATCACTGGTCTGGGAACAGGGGATTTGAATTGTCTCCAGAGCTATACAAGCAGATTTTGGTGGCTCCCAGTAGTGCTCTGTAAATAAGACCCAGCAGACAACTGTGTAAGTAAACAGCTTCTTTGCAAGCACCAGTGCCTTTCTCTGCAGGCTGGCAGAGGGTGCAATGGAAGGGCTCCGCGAGATTTTGCAGGGACAGCCTAAGCACCACACACAACAGGCAAGGACAATCTGCAAATACCAAATGACAGTTTTACCACCCGCTTCTCTGCAGCTTGGCAAGAGCAGGATTCGTGTCAGGGAGCCAGGAAACCAGCTGTGTTGCAGAAACAGCTGTGCTGTGACATCATCTTTGTCCCTTGGTGTGTATGTGTTTCAACATAGGCTTTAGTTACACAAGCGTGAACTCACCTTGCCCACAGGGCCGGGTTTGTTACAAAGCAGTTCGTGCCTGCTGGAGGAAAGGCATGGGTTTAGGATGAATGAGTGAGGGACAAATTGTCTTTTAGTACTTCATGATAGACCTCTAGAGCAGGGCATTATAGTGCAACTGAGAGTTATATATGTCCTGAGACCTCGCCAATATATTTCTTTGAGTATTCCCCTTAGAAAATGACATTTTTTTGACCATTTGCGTGGAACATTTCAGAAATTCTTTGTGTGGACATGTGTGGTTAAAAATTTAGAGAAAAGGAATGCATTTGCCTTTTAAAGTGTTCATTTACACTAAAAGGCTATTTTTCTCTTAAATAATACCTGTTGTGCTTTTTTTTTTCCAGCTGGACGTTATTACCTAGCCCTCAGGCGCCTGATGCTATCAGTCAAGGCTCAAATTATTGAACCGCCAAGGATATAAATAAATGTTGCTAAATGGTTTAGCTCAGTGGCCTTTGCCCATCCTGGAGATGGAGCTCATCTTCCATCAATATGATTAGCAGAGGAGATTGTGTATTGATTAATTGTCCAGATTCATTTCTCAATAGGTGGCAGCAGCCTGTGATGCGTGACCTTTTCCACTGAAGCCAAAGAAGCACATTTTGCTCCTTAGTGGTCAGGTACCCAAATCCCTCAAGCTCTCCAGGGAGGGCCCATGCTAAGCTGTCTCAGTAAGGGTAAATGACCCCCTAAATTCCTCCAGGATGTCTCTGGGGCAGAGCTGAAGCTGCCTGCCAGGTGGGGGGAAAACCCTCTGCTGCTTCTTTGTCTCTCAGGCAAAGCATCCTGAATATGCAGACCTTTGCAAAAGACGAAGCACAAAATACAGCCCAGAGTGCAGGTGTGCACCAGGGCGCACACACAGCTCACGCGTTGGCCAGTGCATTGCTGGACCGGCTGCTTAATCACGCCGTCTGGGTATTGTCCATATAATCAGTGTTTTCCTGCCGGGGCTGGAGCACAGTCAACTGGGCGTTGCTGCTTTCCCGGGGAGGAACTCGCAGTCCCACGGGCAAGGGAGTGCTGGTGCAGCTGGATGAGGCCCCAGCGCTTTCAGCACAGTGTGTCCCCAAGGTCTCCAGAGCTGGCACCTCACGCTGCCTATTGTGCGTGCGGCAGTGGAGGCTTCAGCACAAGTGTTAACCTGTTCTTGAGCTCTGCAATAATACCCGGGCATTTCTGCCACTATTGCATGGATATTGCTTTTTCCCAGCAGGGCCTGGCCCTGGGACAAGTGGGATAAAGAGGTGGCATTCATGAGCACTATTCTTGTCGCTGCCACACGGTGTGACCTTGACCAAGGCAAACAGGAGGTGAGGAGGGACCGCCCCGTGACGCCAATGCCGTGCTTTGCTGTGCCATGGCAGTTTGCTTCTCAGCCCAGCAAGTGGGAGCATCGTGTCACTCGTCCAGGACAACACGACCCTATCTGGGATGGAAACTTAACAGAGGACACACGTGCTCCACCTGGGCAATGCTACCCAGCAGTGTTATGCAGAACAGTGTGGTACCCAAGCAAAGGAGACAGGGAGGACTGTGGTCCAAGCGTTAGTAAAGATCTGAGAGGTATGACACTTGGACTGGGGTGCTGAAGATGTGTCCATCATTTCTGCCTTCACCCGAGTTAGTTGTCTAGGGCCAGGGAGTCTAGGCAACATGGTCAGGTGAAGAAATCTTCAACAAAGGCACATTGCCTGAGTCTCCCACCCCCCGGCAGCTCTCACCCAGTGCTGAGGGGCAGGCAGCAGAGGTGTTTATAGCTGCCTTCTGTCAATAATAACAAGTAGGTTACTTAACCTCTGTCTATCACTGTGATGTACAGTGCAAGTAGTAGCAGATGCTTACCTCCTGGGGAAATGAGGTTGTCGACTCAAACTTGTAATGGGAATTGCTGTCTTGAGGTAAAGGCTGCTGTATGTTATGGCCTTGTGCTGCTGCAGCCTGCCCTAGCTGCTTTAAGTCAGCAAGTCACTTCAGAGCTGGGAGCTGGATAAGGCTAAATTAGGATTACAGCTTCTGTGCTGATGAAATCTCACAGCCCTTTTCAGGAGTTCAGATTTGTTTTTCAGTATAGGGAGGAATGCGCTCAGGTCATTCCTACCGTACCTTCTGAGCAAACATCAGAGCAGAAGTTTATCAGGAACTTTAGCATGTTCTTCCCTGTTACTGCATTATTTGAAGTTCAAGAAAAAGCTTGTAGACTGGGAATGGTGAGGAAAAGCAACAAGGAGAAAGGAAAAACAACCCAGCAGAGAATGAAAAGAGGAGATGGAGATGGCTCAAGGTCAGGGACCAGGGAAGCATGAGTCCAGGAACCTGCGGAGGAGGAGAAGCTGCAGGAGAAGCTGCAAAGGGCAAAGGGAAGGGACAAAATGAAGCTGGAGTACCAGGAAAGATGGATCTGTGTGACTGGGGATGCTTTAAGACAAATTACCACCCTGTTACAAAAGGGGATCTACAGCTGAAAAGGAGCCTGACAGGAAGAGAGAAGAATTCAGTTATTTCCTTCATGTTGAGACAAATGAGGGAGCCGGATTCCCACTGAAATGGAGGAAGGATGACTGCAGACACTGCTCAAGGCACTGAAACAAAACATGTCCTAAAAGAAGGTGGGCAAATCCATGGCCTAGACATTACAGATACCTTGGCAACTGCTGCCAGCATGTGTTGTCTCTTTGAAGACATTCACAGAAACAGGGCTCTCCTTGGCAGGTTGAATGTGCATGTGGAGGGGCGCAGCCTGCTGGGAGCGAGGCAGCTGAGGCAAGTTTTAAACTGAGACACAGGGAGGGAGACTTGGGCTTTTGTGTGGGCTCTTTAGTTGGGGCTTGTGTGGTTTCCATGCTGGCTTTTGATGTATAGTTGAAGGAAGAGCATAGATATTAAGATACAGTGATGACTAAAGCAACATATGAGAGCAGGAGTGTAATGCTAATTTGAGCAGGAAACTGATAGCCAGTATATGTGGGACTCTGGGAGGAACAATGGAAGTGCCTGAATGCTAGGACAAGGAGCTCATGAGCAATATACAGAACTAGGGTACAAAACTATGTATACCAGGGCTTTCGGGGGCAGGACAGACAGCTGGCAAGGCTGGACCACTGAGACTGAAAGATGTGCGCTGATCAGAAGAGCAAAGAAAAGTGGTGTGTATGGTAGTATTGCCTGTGAATGATATTGTTGAGCGTGACGAAACAAGCAGCAGCAGAGGTCATAGAACAGAGTCTGTTTGGGTTCAAATCACCTTGAAGAAAGACAGCTGTAGTTCTGCTGCAGTTGTCCAAGGTTGCATCAGGACACTGACAAAGGTCTCTAATGTTTTTAGGAAGATATGCAGTAGCAGGGTTTGTCATTACTACAGGTTTTAACTTCTGAAGTGGAGAAAAGTTGCAACTAGCGTAGGCTGGGCCCAAGTATTCCTGGATGCACTGGCTGATGTATTTCTTCACTAAAGAGGCAGAAAAATAATCAGAGCTGTTTGACCAGAGCTGTGTTTGACCTGGTCTTGGTAACCAGTGAGACATCACAGAACAATGTTGCAGAAGATAGCTTTCAGACTTGACTAAGCAAAGACTGATTCTGTTTAAATTAAATGGAAGAGTAAACATCATGAGGCCCCAGCTAAGATTTTTCAGCCTCAAAGCAGGAGTGATCAGAGGAGCTATGGGACTGAAGTGATGAAGCAGTTTGAGTTAAAAGTCTCCAGCACTTGCATGTGGAAGGCATTCAGACTCAGCATGGCAAAAGCTAGCTTGCTTTCCTGAACAAGAGAGTGGAGGCAAAGCCTATAGAAAAGTTGTCTCTCCCTCTGGTGAAAAAATTTCCTCAGTGAAAGGCGGGAGTGGTCAGCAAATAAATCTACGTTGCAGAGGTCACAAAGTTTAGAGGAAGAGACACGTCAGTTGGCGAAAATCAAGGTGAGATAGGCCTGGCAGAGTTGCTGGAAGAATTTCTTTGTAAAGGTGAAAAGAACAAGGCAAGAGGTCAGGCTCCTGCACAATGCAGCTAAGATCAAGGTATGCCTCAGAAACCAGAAGTTGTGCCTCATTTTGCAGGAAAGACACTGTAGAAGAAGGTGATTACAAGTCAATGGCTAGAAGTGTCTGGAAATAGAAACAATCCCATCAGAGGTCAAGGCAAAACTTGCAAGGTTTATTCAGATCAGAAGGTTTCTGGAGACACATCAACTAGTCAATTCAATAGCATTGATGTTCAATCAATCTGTTCGACTGAAGGCTGGATGGGGACCACACAGTTGCATAGTATCAACAATTTCACCTAAATTTCATTAAGGAACGAAAAAGAGATGTGGTTACTTATAGACCCAAAGGCTTAGAACAACTTTTCTTTTTATCCTAGAACAAAGTAGGAATAATTGAAGATATTGACGTGCACAGACAGGGGGACAAAATTCAACATGGCTGTATGAAAGGTGGTATTTTTTTTTTTTTTTTTTATGCTTCGAGGGAGAATAGATCATTTTTAAAATATTGGTTATGTGGTATATGAAATGTATCTTAGTTTCACAGAAGGTGGTTGGGAAGTTGTGAAAGCAGAGGAGTACAGGGATTCACACTTGAACTGAAAAGTGGGTGACAAACTGCTTAATGAAGAGACCCTGAAATACAGAGTAGTAGGCAATTGCTAAAGAAATACCTTAGGGACTGGTTTTGGCACTGGTTAATTTCATATTAGGAGGAATATGAAGGAGGAAAAACATTTGCTGAAGAGACAAAACAAGAAGGCATTGCCAGTACCAAGGAGGAGAAAATTACCATCCAGAAGAGCTGGAAAAAGAGAGAGAAAATTGTAACAAGTGCAAAGAATGACACTGGAGTGATCTGGGGAAAAAGACAGAGATGACGGTAGGAGTCTTTTCTTTTTTTAGCCTAGCAAAAGGAATGTTAAGAGGGCATATGATTGCTGCCTATTAATACAACAGATGGGAAAATCCCAGTGAAAGAGAACTGCTATTTCAGCTAAAAGACTGAAGAGTACTGGCATGAGAACATGTGTGCATCACCTACTTAAAATAGAGACCAGATACTAAGAGGTCATTTTAACCACAATAACACAGATCAGGGGTGTCAAACTCATTTTCACTAGGGGCCACATCATCTTCACAGTTGCCTTCAAAGGGACAAACGTAATTTTAGGACTGTATAAATGTAGGAGTAGTTATGTTTATACAGTCTTGAAATTACATTCGTCCCTTTGAAAGCAACCGCGAGGCTGATGTGGCTGCCAGTGAAAATGAGTTTGACACTCCTGACATAGAGGCTTCTTTCTAGCCATATGTAAACTGTTTTCAGATATGTGCCATAAAAATAGCTCTGGAGACAAACTCTATCTCTCTTTTGACCAATTTCAAATAAGTTTAAGCCTTTCCCCCTGCTCTTTTGTGGGAAACATTAGCCAAACCATGCTGTAGGTAACTCGTAATTCCTCCTGCAGGAGGTCACTCATCCCGAATGTCACACATCCAAGGGCACATGTTTTTGCACAGCTTCACCTGAGCTATGAAGTACAGTCCCTGGCCTCGTTGCTCCTGGGAAGTGGATGGGTGGCTGCTATTAGCATAAAGAAGAAACTTCTTTGCTGACCGCCCCAAAAATGCATTTATTTGGCACAACCCTTACCAATGTACATGCTCTGATACAAGGGAACAAGTTACCACAGCTCCTCATGGGGCTCTGGGCAGTAGCCCATGAGGTAAGGGAAATAAAGACATACAGGTTAAGCAAGATGTTTTGCATCACGAAGCATCTTTTATCTTCCCTTTTGTTTTTTCTCCTGATGCTACCCTACATATATGTGGGGTCATCTGGTCCATCCTAATCCAAAAAAAAACGATGATCCAGAAACCAAACCCCAGAGGAGAGTCTGAGCTGTGCTTCTCGGCTGCTGGTGGAGGGCTCAGGACAGAGGCAGGTCTGTCCTCATATGTGTGCACCAGTGCCTTCTAGGCTTCATGCAAATCGTGTGCCTGGCATCAGGCACAGCCCAAAGGGGCAAAATTAGCTCCCAAGGGAATGTAAGGAGAGAGGAGGAGAACATTACTCATGAGCCCCTTGTTTTGGCTGATGTGGTCAGTACCAGTGGGCTCCTGGGATCACACAGCTCCATCAAGCAATAGGGAGGTGAGACTCTGCCTGTGGCCACCACAGAGGGCACTTGTGCAAGAGAGAAGCACGTCCCAAGGGACAGGGGTGGTGGTGGTCCTGATGGGAGCCAGCTAAGGCATGCCACCCATAGCCAATATAGTCTTAAAACACGCACTGTTGCAACGCGCCTATGAACGACTCAAGGGAGGTAAAGGAAAGAAGGGAGCTCTTTGTCACCACTCCAGGAACAAAGGCTGGTCTGTGAGACCGAGAGGAATACTGACCCAACCAGCATCAGCTGCCGTTGTTTCTTCCGTCACACTGACAATGCACAGTTGCAGGGTTTCTTTCCCTGCGAGGAGAATGGGATTTAGTGATACCATAAGTTAGTCGAACAGCAGCCAAGATATCAGTTCACATCCTGTTCAATGGATGCAGCATTTGCTTTGTGTTGTTTTTCTCCCACTTCCTCTATTTTGCACAGAGACTCATTTCCTCTCTCTTTCTCTGTAGCACGAGCATCACAAACGCACACACACTTTCACTCCTCTCTCTTCCATTTACCTCCTATTTTGGAGGAAGCAGCTGTGTGTTTATGTCGCTGGGGAGATCAAATGTTTTTGCCAACATTGCCCTCAGAGAAGCAAACAACGTTAACCACTGAAATGAGCAACAGTGTGCACCGACGGCATCATGTCCACCCAAATGAGTGGGACAGTGCGTTGTACTCCTTTGGGCTGCCTTTGCTGGGGGCTGGGTAGTCACTGGACCTGGGTCTTCCAGTGAGATTCCTCTGGAGCTGGGAGAAAGGCCACAGCCAGTCCCTGCTGTGGGCTGCTCTCTGGGCAGGAAACACTGCTGAGGAAACAAGGCTGTGACGCTGGATGCTGGGCGTACAGACACTGAATGAGTCTCGAGTGGCCTAAACTGGCTCAGAAACTTGGTATGGAGTTTATCTTCTGGATACCCTGCTACCACTGTTTCAAGAACACTTCTATTGCGAAGCTCTGTGGAGCAACTAGTAATGTGCGAGTATAGTATCGCATGTGTAAATATAGACACAGGTGACAGAAGTATATGTATGTCTGTGTATGCATGTGTATGTTTGTATATGTATGGATATACGCACACTCACAGG
This sequence comes from Pampusana beccarii, assembly GCA_013399365.1. NCBI lineage: Eukaryota > Metazoa > Chordata > Aves > Columbiformes > Columbidae > Pampusana > Pampusana beccarii. Next base: position 79,448 of record VWYH01007694.1, read on the forward strand.
CAACGTAGATACAGTACACTTATATGTGTTATATATCCTGCATATGTTACAACAGAGCACTTAATGGAGACCGGGTTTCTGCCCGCTGACATCACCTTCGACAGAAACCTGAAGAGAAAGACCCTGCTGGCCAAGACACGTGGGCTTTGGAGCAGCACAAAGAGACAAGGAAGACAAGCAACAAACAGCCCCCAGGATCTGAGGTTAGGGAGCAGGAAAGTGCTACAGCAGAATGAGATCCCTGAGCCCTGCAGGTGCTATGAAATACCCAGCTGAACAAAACTTCTGCTCCTGGTGGCACTTGCTGATGTCCTGGAGGAACATTGCAAGTATGAACAAGGGCAGTGGGTGCTGCAGCAGCTCTCAGGCATTGCTCTCCAGGAGGGTTGTTCTGGCTGTTTATAGTGATGCCCTACACTAATGAATTCTACTCTTGTTCTCCCACGTTGATCTGAAAGGAAGATGTGGGACTGGGCATGGTACCTGCCAGACGTAGCCCTGACTGTCCAGGCAGGCTGCAGTGCAAGTTGTGCTGCACAGAAAAAGGCAGATCTGCAGATTTCTTGCAAAATGCCTGGGTCCCCCAGCAATCCCAGGACTACAGATAGCCCCAGAGAGCTCAGCACCACAGGGTTGATAGCCCACTGTGCTCCTCTGCCAAGCCCCTGCAGCCTCCTTCCCCCTCCTGAGGGCCGAGCAGCCTGGGGTAGGTTGAAGCCAGCGCTACCTGGCCAAAATCAGCGCGCTTCTTGTTGCCTAAGCTGTGAGGAACCACTCCAGGGAGTCCTGAAAAAGCCTCAAGCTGTCATACGCACGGGTGGAGGGCAGAGCAGCACTTTGCTTGCGTTAGCAGTGCCATCACGTGTTACCCTAGGCAAGGGTGTGCTTTTGTCAGTGTAATCGCTGGGGTGTGATCACGTACTAGAAAGATTTATTATCCCAGAGAACAGGATCTAAAGGGAAGGTATTGGGTTGCATCTCTGGCTCCCTTGGCTTCAGTGCACATAACTGAGCTTCCCAAATATTGCTTTAACAGAGAACTGGACACAAGAGCAGAACAAGGAGGGTGTCTCTCTTGCACGGCGTGGTGACACCAAGCCCAGTTTCACGTAGTTGAGTGTAAAGGAAGAACAGCACCAAAAGCATCCTCGAGATTCAGCCAAAATCCGCTTGGGAGGGAGCTTCAGGTGCCGCGTCTGCTGAGAGGTCAGGCTGGAGAGCACAAGGTCAGATTCCTGTCAGAGGTGGCTCCGTTGGCTGCAAGGCAATCCCTACATTAAATCCAAAACAATGGGGGGCACCTGGTGCTCCTCCACCTTGTCCGGCACCGCCAAGGCTGCGGACACAGCGTCCTTGTGGAAACTGTAGAGCTGGGAGCACCCTCAAGCACAGAGACGGCTTTCCTCAGCGGGGAGGGTGGACAGGGGCATCCTCCTGCTGCAGAGGGTTGGGGGGTCTGGAGCAAGGCACAGCCTCTCCCCACTGCCACACAAGGCAGTGCCTGGTGGCAGCCCTGCTCTGGCTATGCCCTCTTGCCCCAACTCTGAGCCCTTGTGCTGGATGCACTGGCCCTGCAATGTAAAATTGGCTTGGCCAGCAGGGAACCATCATGGAATGATGGTACTTGACTTCAGTAAAGCATTTGACACAGTCTCCCGCAGCATCCTCACAGCTAAACTGAGGAAGTGTGATCTGGAGGATCAGGTAGTGAGGTGGACTGTGAACTGGCTGAAGGAAAGAAGCCAGAGAGTCATGGTCAATGGAGCGGAGTTCAGTTGGAGGCCTCTATCTAGTGGAGTGCCTCAAGGGTCAGTACTGGGCCAATATTATTCAATATATTCATTAACGATTTACATGAGGGAATTGAGTG
>VWYH01007695.1:0-14966 GCA_013399365.1 Pampusana beccarii
TTTCATTTATTTTAATGAAATTCACTTCAGTATGGTTGGATTGTAGGCAGTATTTTAAAATCTATGTTCATTTTCCTTCCTGTGATGCAAGGCCAAAAGAAACTCAACACTATAATAAACCAATTTTTTGCAGAAATAAAAAATGTTGTGTACTTGAACTACTCAAATCAAATTATCCGCAAGACACTGAAGAACTGAAGACATTCAGACGAATAGAAAAATTACGAGTCAAAAAGATTTCTAGCAAATAACTCTGAAACTTCTTGTCATGAGAACAGAGACACTGAATATTAATTTGCAACATTTTTTTGAAAGAATGAAAAAAAAAGTTACTTACTCGAGGGTGGGTTTTGTTTGTGACCACCCGTAAAGGTTGTGGACGTCGTAGTGACGGACAGGGGAACCATCCGGGAGGAATTGCTGCCCCTCCATGCAGAGCGTCTTGAAAGCCAAGCCCTCCGACCGCGACCCCAGCTCTAGCAGAAATTGAATGAAAACATGCCTGTTTTGATTATTTGCATCCAGTAAGAATTTTAACAAGTTGTTTGTTTGGGGTTTTGTTTGTTTGTTTTTAAGAGTATTTACTTCCCTTTGAAGTATTTACATGGTCATTTATTTTGTTTTAATGAAAAGGACATTTTTGCTTTTCTGGATTTCAGAAGTTTAGGAAATGCTGTCATTTTATTTCAGAAATTTAGGAAATTCTGAAATTCTATTTCAGAAATGTAGGAAATTCTGGAATCATATTGCAAAACTTTAGGCAATTCTGAAATTCCTGATGCCGTTTAAGTACCTGGGGCCACAACAGAAATATTAATAGCAACTCAGGTCTAGATGCTCTTACTGAAGAGGATAAACAGTAAACAGAGTTTATCCTAACTCAGAGAATATTGCAAATTTTTGTAAACAACTCCATATATGCAGAGAACTTTCGAGGAAGTCCATTCTGAATATTCTACTTCCTGAGAAATGATATTTCAACCCACCAGGAGGCACCAGGAGGATTCTAACCAAGCAGCAGTGAGTTATTGCTAAGGAATCCTAATTTACATCAGTAGAAAAACCCTTCTGAGAAGATCAAGGATTTCAAGATCATTCCTCAAATTAGGCCTTAAAATTTTACATTTTATAACAACTCATCAGAGGAGGCACGAGGATATTTTTGAAAGTTTTAGTCATTAACTGCACTTTTTCATTTTACAAAACCCTGACAGACGCAGTCTTAACCGTGTCCAAAGCAAAGTCCCAAGATAGAAAATAGATACAAAAATCTAGCAAAAAAAGAGTTTATTTTAAAATGTTTAAATTTTTTATGGCACTGATCAGACTCACGGGGCATATATGGCGGAAAGTTGAGCTCTTGGTTTCTGCAGCCACCAACGGCGCCATTAACGAAGCTCGAAGGTTCGTTCATGTCCTGAANTTTCTAGACGTTTTGTGGTTTTCTATAGAAATATTATTAATATTTAATAGATTCGAGAGCTATTGCAAGTCCATGTCGTTTAAGAAGGAAGCTAAACCTGTTTATCTCATTTTACCTTGCAGAAGTAATAATGGTAAAAGAAATAGTCTTTCACTGCCAATAAAACAAAATAAAGTAAAGCAATAGAATAAAATAGTAAAAAATAAACCAAAAACAAAATATAAAAAATAATATGCACACACACAAAAACCTAAACTAAAAAAACAACTTTAGGAATTCACGGAACAACAACAACACTGAAAAAGAGCCTTTAGGTAGGTCACAAGTAAATAATGATGATTTGAGAAAGCAAAATTTTTTAACACAGAAAAAAATAGCAGAAATGATGCTGTTCAGAAGAAGGATTTTTAAACTTTTGAAATTATATTTAGCATTAAANCAAAATATAAAAAATAATATGCACACACACAAAAACCTAAACTAAAAAAACAACTTTAGGAATTCACGGAACAACAACACTGCAAAAGAGCCTTTAGGTAGGTCACAAGTAAATAATGATGATTTGAGAAAGCAAAATTTTTTAACACAGAAAAAAATAGCAGAAATGATGCTGTTCAGAAGAAGGATTTTTAAACTTTTGAAATTATATTTAGCATTAAATGTCTATTTCCTTCCTTCCTCAGAGGCATCAGAAGAGGGTTTTGAGGTGTTGAGAGCTAATCCTGGGATAAAAAGATGCAGAAAATCTCAGAAATAGAATAATTTTTGACACTTACTATCCAGATGCCATCGAATTTCAAGCTTTGCGACGCATTGCGGGGGTTGGTGTAGACTTCAGCGATTTCTCTCGTCCACCATTCAGCCGTGGAATTGCGGAAGAAATCTGGAAGAGCAGTATATGCTCGGTAGATCTGGGAAAAAAAAAAAAAAAAAACCCACACATTTGGATTAGTTTAGTTATTTAAAAAATATACATTTAACTTTTTCTTAAATAATTCATGGGTTTGCTACAGTTTTTTGATTTTCTGACAGAAAGGCTGGACTCTGACCTCCAATTTTATTTCCATTATTAACCTCACTCTGATTTTATTTAGTTTTTTCGGATGTTCTGGTAGAAAAACTGGGCGCTTTCTGCATCCGACTTCGTAGATGAAATTTTATCGGACATTTAACTTCTATAAACCTTAACGAATTTGCTGCTCCCTCTGTGTCAGTGCCCAAAGATAATCAGCATTTACCTCCACTTGGGTGTCCCAATCCAGTGAGTCGTTAACGATGACGTTGGGAAGATCCGGCCAGACCTGGGAGGAGTAAAGAGATGGTAAAATAATCAAATTAAACTGGATGAAAAAATGAAGATCAACAGCAACAAAGCTTCACTGCCACGTCGTCCAATGGTGATGCAAACCAAATGTATTTCCATTTGTAGCATTCAACATGTCATCTAAATTTGGGAATGTACGTGAAATTAGACATCTTCTCCCCAACGTCTGACTTTGCGTGATGCTTATTTAGTAAAATAATCCTCTTTTTTAAGAACCCCACCTTTGCGTACATGATGTCATCAGTATTGGGCCATTTGATGAAGATGTCCTTCTCCAAAGCTCTTGTGAAGGCGAGGTAATTGGTTTCGTTAGCAGATATGGCTGGGTCCTAAAATTAAAGATTCTTTAATTATATAAAAAAGTAATAATAATTTTAAACCATTAAAAAATAATTTAATTAATAAAATAGTTTTAAAATAGATACAATTTTTATGCTCAAAAGACAAGTACTGAAACGCCATTGAACATGAAAAGAATTTTAAAATAAATACAATTTTTATGCTCAAAAGACAAGTACTGAAACGCCATTGAACATGTTCTGTATTCTGCAATGCTGTACTGTATCTTAAAATCAGAATTCAACTGGAATTTAAAGCCCTAATTTAAAACAAGAACTAGACACTCACCAGGATCAGGATAAACCTCATTCCTTCTTCTCGGATTTTGTCAACTAGAGCTGGTAATCCTGCGAAGCGCGGGTTGAGGGTGAAGTCCAGCTGCCGTTCCATATAATCAATATCCGCATACTGGATATCCTGTAGTTTACACAAAAAAAAAAAAAGGGGGGGGGGGGGTTTTGGTCATTTCCTGAATTACATGATCCATCAGCAAGTCAATCGTCCATTTGCAAAAATAGGCAACCTATTGTGTTGTTTTTTTGGTTTGTGGGGGTTTTTTATGTAAAATTGTTGATCTGCTGCAGCTTAAGGCTCAGGTTATTGGATGAATAAACTCCCGCAACCCATCCAGTAATAAATTCAGCTTTCACCACCATATTTATGGTGAAAAAAACAGAAATTCCTACATGTGTACGAAAAAATATTTGTGCAGATGTATAAATATATATTGATATAGATGTTGCCTGTGTCCGTGTTACTACACACTGTCCAGAAACAAGTGAATCGCTCCATGCCAAAATAATTGGATGTTTGTAAAACATTAAAATTTGATGTTTGTAAAATGAAAGCCGTGCTTAATTTAAGTTTCTTTAGTAATTTTCCCCAAAACTGGTGTACACCAAAATGTAGCTTTTTCAGCACAGGACGATGTATAACACAAACAAAATTGCTTTGTTTTGTTTCCCTGCAAAGTGCATGGGAAAGCTGAACTATGGCGTTAATCGTAATATTTCTTTTACTGTTATAAATTAGATAACACCCCAAAAACAGAAATTCAAGCAGCATCACAGTATGTAATGACTCTCAACGTACGTAGGGTATCCCGGCTGCTTTCATGTCTTCCACCAACTTGGCAATTTCAGCGTCATTTTCATACCCGTAGCGGCACAACTGGAATCCCAGTGCCCAGTAGGGTGGCATGACGGGTCGCCCAACCAGCTGAAAATGGAAAAGAAATCATCATAATTATTGCAAATAGGTGAGAACAGAACAGAAGAAAACAACAACTATAACAATTTAAAAAGGAAATATAAAAATACAAACAAAATGAAAATAAANTGAACCACACCAAACCAAAGAACCTCAAAATCCTTTGAATTTACAAAAGGAGAACGGTACCGCAGTGTATTCCTGAACAACAAGCTCTGGCGTCGGCCCCAAAACCATGTAAAAGTCCAGAATTCCCCCAGTTGTGCGATAGGTCAGAGCAGGCGTGGGCTGGAAGGTCACATCTGAAAAAGTGTAGAGAAGGCAACAAATGCCTGTGTAAGGCAAAACCTGAACACTGGAGTGAAACACATGGAGAAAAGAAAGCAAAATTATTATTTTTTTACCCATTGCATTGCTGTTAAGCAGGAGAACTCCATGGGCATTGCCATCTTCTTCAAGACCCATGTAGAATGGCTGGAAACCATATGAATTCAACTTGTACTGCAAAAAAAATGAAGTATTTTCAATTGGAATGACATCATAAGCACTTGGTTATTTACACCTAACAACAAATTATCCATTATCAATAACAAGGTTAATAAATGATCTGATATACAACCGTTGAACATGCAGCAAAGACTGTTGAACATTGAACATGTCATGGAAAGCATTGACCAGGAGAAAACATTTTCAGCTTCAAATTTTGAGGTCGATCTGTTTCAGATCACTGAAGGTGGGGAGAGAAGAAAATGTATTTCTAGATTTAGAAATTGCTAGTTTGAAAGAGCTTCCCTAGGAGAAAACTCTGTTCTCTTCCAACATTTCTCGTTAGCTGTTATCATCAAGAAAAGCTGGTGACTTTTTCTTAGTTTTCGTTTACTCAAAATGTTTCCATTTTCAAATTATAGCTGTAATAGTGCACGGCTATTCCATGATTTATCCCTTACAAACTGTCAATATTTGTATTACGTATTAGTGCTAGAGTCAGGTTATGGTTGAACTCAGTGACCCTGAGGGCCTCTTCCAACCTAAATGATACTATGATTTTATGATTCTATTAAAAACCAACACATGGGTATGCTGAGACTATTTATCTATTTATTTGTTTAAATTTCATAAGTACAAATTCAGTCCCAGAGTTGCAGGACCTCAGGGCTCAAAATGGCAGCAAAAGGTGGCAGGATCACCTCAGCAGACAAAACGGTGGCACCAGGAGCACCAAAATTCACCTTGAAACACAACGTAGCAGCATCAGAATCACCTGAAAACACAACATGGCGGCGCCAGGGGCACCAAAATCACCTTGAAACACAAAATAGTGTCACCAGAATCACCTCAAAACATGAAATGGTCACATCGGAGCACCAAAATCACCTCAGCACACAAAATGGCAGCACCAGCGACACCAAAATCACCTCAAAACACACATGAAAAAGCAGAAATTCCAGGTAAGAAAGCAAATGGACTTTTTTTTTAAATTCCACGTACTCCGGGAGGTTGGTCCCTGGTGAACATCCCCCAGGTGTGCCAGTTCATGTCATGGCGAAACACAGTGTGTTCGGTTTCGCCAAATCCGTACAGATATTGGGAGGCCAAACGAGTCGAAAGCTGGATGAACATGTCGCTGAAGGTGAAGGTCGGAAGCTGAGAATCCCAGCTGAAATGGGGGAAATAGAACAAGATGGCAGAAAGTGTCTAAAAATCTCATTATTCCCCAATTTGGAGTAAAGCTTTTATGGTTATCAAGAAAACTTCAACAACATTAGGATTTTTTAAATATTTTAATGTATTTTTTGCACAGATTATGTTGAAATCTTGGGTGTAAATCAATTTTTTTTCTGTTAGAAACTAAGTCACACTCTGATAGTTCTTCCAGCAACTGCCATAGACATGGGAGGCTGAATTATGGAATAAATAATTTACTCTGGCTGGCAAAAAGTAAGTCAATTTGCAATTAAATTTTAATTATATTAAAGAAGAGTTTAGTATTTGACAGGTGGGGTTTTTTTATGGGACGGACACAAAACTTGTCTTGTGGCATTTAGAACAGATGGGACAATAAAATGTTTTGGCTGGAAAGTTAAAAAAAAAAAGAAAAAGGTGAAGAAAGAAAAGGGAAGAGGAAGAAATAATGAGGTGAAATTAAAGTTATAAATAAAAGAAAAATGAAATTAACAAAATGAAATTAAATGAAAAATTTAAATTGGCAAAATGAAATTTAAAAATAAACAAAAAAAAGAAAAATACAAATGAAAAAATAAATGTAAAAATATATTAAAAATAAAATTAGTATGATTAAACTAAAAAATGAAATTAAATGAAATGAGTGTGGCTTACATCACCGTCCCTGTGCTTCGGCGTCGGACCTGGATGCCAAATGGTTTGTCCTGAACCACCACATCATAAAGCCGATTCTCGACTGTGCTCTCAGGAGCCGTGGGGAGATTTAGCGGAACCGGCACCTCGTACCGTTCATTTGCATAATCATAAATCTATACAGGGAAAATGCACACAGAATATGCATAAAGTAGCAAGTTACATTTTCAAGAATTCAAGGTAAAAATAGTGAAAACATTTTCTTGTAATCGCAGAAGTCAGGGATTGGAAGGGACCTCAAAAGATCATCCAGTTCAATTCCCCCACCAGAGCACCCAGATGAGGTTACATAGGAAGGTGTCCAGGCAGGTTTTGAATGTCTGCAGAGAAGGAGACTCCACAACCTCCCTGGGCAGCCTGTTCCAGGCTCTGTCACCCTCACCATGAAGAAGTTTCTTCTCATATTTAAGTGGAACTTCCTGTGTTCCAGTTTGTACCCATTGCCACTTGTCCTATCATTGGTTGTCACCGAGAAGAGCCTGTCTCCATCCTCATGACTCACCCTTTTACATATTTATAACCATTAACGAGTCACCCCTCAGTCTCCTCCAAGCTAGAGACCCAGCTCCCTCAGCCTTTCCTCATAAGGGAAGGGAACTTTCCTAGTTGCCTCCCTACATCCTCTGACAACAGCCTTATATTCTTCCCAGCTCCACTCCCTTCATCATCTTCGTGGCTCTCCGCTGGACTCTCTCCAGCAGTTCCCTGTCCTTCTTGGACTGAGGGGCCCAGAACTGGACGCAATATTCCAGATGCAGTCTCACCAGGGCAAAGTAGAGGGGAAGGAGAACATCTCTGGCCTACTGACCACCCCCCTTCTAATACACCCCAGGTACCATTGGCCTTCCTAGCCACAAGGGCACAGTGCTGGCTCATGGTCATCCTACTGTCCACCAGGACCTCCAGGTCCCTTTCACCTACACTGCTCTCTAATAGGTCATTCCCCAACTTATACTGAAACCTGCAAGACTCTACACTCACCCTTATTCTATTTCCTTAAGTTTCTCCTTGTCCAACTCTCCAGCCTGTCCAGGTCTCTGGATGGCAGCACAGCCTTCTGGTGTGTCAGCCACTCCTCCCAGTTCGGTGTCATCAGCAAACTTGCTAACAGTGCACTCTATTTCCTCATCCAAGTCATTGATGAATATTTTGAATAGTACTGGTTCCAGTACTGACCCTTGAGGGACTCCACTAGATACCCCTATTGACTGATACAAATTAATCTACAGACTGAAAGACTTTGAGTCGGAAGCAGAAAATTGTTCAATTTTTTCTTACCAATAACAGTAAAAAATCTGAATTACTGAATTATGGTTGAGTTCATTTCCTGAAATAAGCATTTTCTTTCAATATATATTCTTTCTCAAATTTCTTTGGGTTGGAAAAACAAGAACCTCTATTTTGGGCCAGAAATGGCTAATTTAATTATTTAGGTATATTGATTTAAATATACTTTTATGTGCGGTAAACAAATTTCAACTTTTGGGTTGAATTTTTAGCCAGATTTAAGAGTATTTTTTTCTGGTATCATAGAAGATGTCACAAGTCAATTCAAGCCTAAGAGCAATAAATGCTATTTGGTTAAAATGAGAAATCTATTTGGATAAGAGAAATTTGACCAAAAATGTTACTCCTGGAAATCACGTTATTTTGACCAGTGGAAGAATGTAAATTTGGAGAAATTCACCTTAAATTGCAGCATGTGGTTAGTGTGATATGTCACATCCAGGCGCAGGGTGCTGATCGGCGACGTGGATTTCTGGGATCCTTTGAGGTTCTTCCGCGTGAGGGTGACGTTGGCCATCACACCAGATGACGTGTAAATGACATCAGTGACAGAATAACCATTGTTGGGGCCGTTGTAGTAGCAGTAGGGGATGCTAAAATCAGAGGTGACTTCCTGCAGATGAAAATGGGATGAGGTGATTTCCTTTCAATTTATATTAGCTTTCTAAAATTCCTTCAAAATATTTGGTTTGGGAAATCAAGAATCTTTATTATGGGCCAATAATGACTCAATTATTTAAATTAATAGAAACAAATAAAATAAATTAATAAAAATATAAATTAAAAAATATTTAAATTAATATAAATTAACTAATAACTATTTAAATTACTTTAAATTTTCTTGTTCGGTGACTTTTTTAAATTAATTTTTGTTTTTATTTTTATTCAGCAGCAGAAATTCCCAAAGGCTTGTTTTTAACCAGGTAACTAATTAATTTTGAATTTGGCCCCAAAATCTTCATGTTGTTGTTAAACAATAAAGAAGTGGCACTGAACCCACCAATCTCTAGACTATTTTAATTATAATTAATTAGTTCAAGTATGTTCAGTTCCATCTGTATCATCACAAAGTGACAATGATTTGATATTCCCTCTATCTGTGAATTTCACCTCAAAAAAACATAACAAAAATTTAAAAACAACTTTAAATCTCCATTGTCTGGCCATTTTGGACACCTTCAAGAGAATGTGCCCCAAATTAATTAATATAAATATCTGGATTTATTTTAAAAATAGATATTTAAATTTGATTTAGCGGGGGGAGGGGGCAGTTTACAATGAGGGTGGATGAAAATTGGAGGATTTCTTCTGAGAATCTTCTCAATTCCAGAGGAATATGGGTCATTTAAATATCATTATTTATTTGCTCATTTATTATTTACTTAGATTTATTTATCTTTTAATGAGTATAAGCCTTGGTGATCTCACGTCTATTTGACTTTTTACAAATTTGTTACTAACTTATAAAAAAATGCCAAGGTTATCCTCTATTTTTCTCATACTTCAGAAGACTAGAAGTTGTTGAAAATTGTGGTATTTTCAACAAAAGTCCTTGAAAGGACAAATAAGAGAGTTTCTTTTGTTGTAAAAAACAAAAAAAAAAAACAAAAAAACAATTAGTTTTCAGAAAATTTTCTTACCTCCCAGATGCAGCCGAGCTGTTCGCAGTTTTCCTTGGATGCATTTGGGTTGGGATCACAATCAAATTTTTCGTTATTGCTGATTCCCAGTGTCCACCTTATCGAGTACGACTTTCCAAGTTCCAGCTGGAGCCCTTGTATGAGAGTAACCTATAAATATTAAACAATAAAGCATTATTAAATTCTAATTTTTTTTCAGATCCTTAAAAGCAAGAGATTTCCCTGCACAAAACTTTGCACCTCTGAAGAGAAACTTTCATTTTTACAAACTTACATATTGGAAATTCCTGTCTGGAACATCAGAAAAAGATCTGATCCTGCAGATAAGTGCACTTTTTGAAAAAATGAATTTTTATTTTAAAATTTTAACTTTTGTGTGTTTTATTTTTAATTTTTTTAAATTTTAATTTTTACAATTTAAAAAGTGTTGAAAAATGTCAATATTATTTACCCTCCTACAGTATCTACTAAAATCCTAGAGCTGTCCTACCCCTTATAAATGAATGTACCTGTGTAAACGAATGCAAAAAGCTGTGTTGCATGCAATGTTTGAGGAGATCCTTTTTTATGTTATTATGTATATTATTAAAATGAAAGTGTATATTATTAGTATAAATTATGTATATTATTAATAACATAATGGAAATTATTATTAAGGTAAATATAATAATTTTACTTTTTAGTAAAATACATCACCTATACTGTGGCATTTGCTGTAGTCCCAAGTAATCTCCTTTTCAGTATATAAAATATAGGAATATTTCAGTCCAATTTTCCTATTTTTTACCTTATTTACAGTATCATAGGTTAAAGTATGCGATGAATTTTGCACGTTGTTGTTCTGCAACACGGTGATGGACACTGGTTCCTGGAGCAATCCCAAAATTTTGATTTCTTCGAACATCAGGTTGTTGGGATCCACATAGTTGTTGTGCGTGACGTTCATTTCTAGAACGTTCTGAGGAATAATGAAATAATTTTGTCGAATTGCCAAAATTTCTCCTAATTTAAATTGACAAGCAACATTATTTTCCTGGGTTATATCTATGTATAAAATTCTTACGTAAATTACAGATGTTTCTGTTTTATATGCGTAATATACGTATGCACATTATAAATTCATGTTCTCCATCTCACTCATTGCAGACATTCAGCTAGATTTTTTTAAAATATACCAGTATTTCGGTCAAATTTTCTAATTTTTTAGATTAAATGATCCATTCATTTCCTTCCTTATCCCCACTGCCACTGATGCTTTACAAATTTTTTGCTCTATAAACTGTTATAAACTCCATAATGTTGTTTGGGTGGTTTGGGTTTTTTTTTAAGTTCTGCAGAAAATTTGGAATCTGCAGATAAAAAAATAATTAGAGGAAGAAAAGACAAATTTTATATTTCCTTCTTGGTCAAGTGACAATATTTTGAAATGGCGATTTTTCAGATACTCCACTTTTAATAAAAAAAATCTAGGAAAATAGGGAGAGGGAAAAAAGAGAATGCCCACAGAAAGTATTAGTGATTAAAATTTTAAATTAAAATTAGATCCTTTTAAAAAATACTTATACTTACATTGGAAACTTTGAAGTCATAGGAAATATAGTTTTTGCTGGTAACCGTGCCTAAAATGTAGAGAAAAAAATTGTATTTCCAGGCCAGAATGAGATGACATCAAAAAAAGAAAGCAAGAACAGCAAAAATAAAGCATATCATTAATAATATTATTAGTAATTAATTACTTATATAATTATCGTTAATATTATTATCATTCCTGTTACCTCCAAAGCCACCCCAATGTGGGACAAACCGCAACAACTTATAAAATTTTTTTAAGAGGAAAAAATTAACATTCTGCCAATACAAATATTTTAACAAATTGACCTGGGGTGTCAAAATGTCTACATATTCCTGAAATTTTGTTTTTTTCATTATCTTTTTCAAGTTTAGCAGTTGAGCTGTGATGTTTTTAATATTAATATGTGCTACTGGGGTGCCGAAAAACACCTAACCTGCCAATTTTTGGCAGTTCGTTATGGTTTTTTTTTTCTTTTAATTATCACTAGCCTTAGAAACCTATTTTTTACTACTTTTGACAGCCTTTCCTTGCTGTCTGTCATAACCCACTTTTTTTCTCCTAAATTATTGATAATTTTCTCTTAGGTGAAGGACTATAAACTCCAATTAAATCCAGTTGAGTTATACAATTATAAACGTATTAAATTAATTAAATTATACATAAATTTAACTGGATTTTATAATATAGAGAATTTATTTTATTAAATATAATAATTAAATTAATTACACCGAATAAATTATCTATATTATAAAATCCAATTAAATTTTAATAAGTTGAAATTATGAATATAATAATGCCAAAAATCGTGTAGTGATATAATAATAACATAGTAATAATACAGTAATAGTTATAAATGAAATATAAATATTAAAATATTAAAACATAAAAATAAAATCTTTAATACAAGCTTAAGTGTTTCATAAAATGTCTTCCAAAATTCATTTTGGAAAAAAGATTTAAACTGTTTTCTGTCTTTTCTAGAAAATGTGTCTTGAAGGATAAAACTTTAAAAGGCACCTGAAGGATTTAAATATCTGAAGTGATTTAAATCTCATGAAAAATGGATGCAAAACCTAATCCTCAAAAATTCAAGGTTCTTCATTTTCCAAAATTTAACATGCCTCAAAATTAAAACAGTATTTTGCTTGGCATCGTTACTCTGGAATCACCTGGATTCTGAAGTTGTCCATTTGCACAATTAAATAAAAATAATATTTTAGCCTAGAATGAAAGGTTTTTTACTTCAGTTGAATTAGTTTCTGAATTTAGTGTCACACTGAAGTTTTTTTCTTAATGGTTGGCAAAATCTTTACATGTCAGACTATTGTGAAATCTGAAGAAGAAAAAATTCCAAAAAATTACATTGTTTACATTTTTCTACATGTAGTAATAATAGCTTGTTGCAACTTTATTAAAGAATTAATTTAAATTTTAGTTAATTGAATTTAAAATTAAATTTAAGATTTAATGTGATTATTAAAATTGAGTTTCATTATAACAATTTAATTTAATTTTAATTATAGTTATTTTACTTAAATTAAGTTAATTACATTTACTTTAAAGTGTTATTACTTTAAAATATAATTAAATTTAAAATTAAAAATTAATTTATTTAAAAATATTTTTAAATGAAACAAATTACTTTTAAAGCTTAAAAAGAATTTAAATTTTTTAAATTATGCTCCACCCATGAAATCAAATCAACAATTAAAATTTCCAAGTATTAGTATTTGGATTTTCATAATTCCCTCATCGTGACAGTCAACTCACCTGTTGATTCTCCATCATCCCAGAATAATTCCCCAACGGCTTCGTTAGCATCATCCAGTGCAATGATGAGTCCCAGGGGATTCTTACGGCTGTGAGGAAAAAAAAGCACAATTTAATATAATAAATTATAATTAATTTAAATTAAAGTATATCATAAATATCTAGATAGTCTTTAATTTTCTTATTAAGAGTTTAATGTTCAGCAGGGTTTTTAAACCTTGTGAATCGTAAAACGATTTAAAAAATTTTAAAACCCTCCTCCGGTTCACATTAAAATGAAAAATAAAATAGCCCCCCAGAAATTAAAGATAAAAATAAAGAAAAATAAAACCAAGAATAATATAAATTAAAAATTAAAAATAAAAATAAATTTAAAAATAAAAAATAAAAAATATAAAAAATAAAAATAAAAATAAAATACAGAAATAGAAACCAAACCAAAAATTAAAAGGAAAAACAATATTTAAAATACTAAAAATAAAAATTCATCCAAAAATTTAAATAAAATAAATATCAAGCAAAAATAAAAATAAAAACAAACCCCAAACCAAACAAAAATAATAAAAAATAAATACAAAAATGAGAATTAGAAAATTATTAAAATTAACCTATAAAATAAAAATAAAACCAAAATAAAACAAACAAAAATAAAAACAAAAATAAAACAAAGAAATTTAAAAAATCAAAATCAATACATAAAAAACCATAAAAATAAAAGAAAAATTAAAATAAACAAAAATTAAACAAAAATTAAAAAGAAAACAAAAATTAAAATTAATAAAATTCAAAATATTTGAATAAAAATAAAAATAAACCTAGAAATGATGATAATGATAGTAATGCCATTTTTTCCTGCAACCAGGTGGCCATGAGTCAGTTCAGGCCAGGTTTACCCAGTTCAGGCCGGGTTTACCCAGCGGCTCAGGCCAGGTTTACCCAGTTCAGGCCGGGTTTACGCAGTCTAGGCTGGGTTTACCTGGCTACCGTCGTGCTGGCTGGGCGCTGGGTGGGGAAGATGTGACCGCCGCGCAGGTGCAGCCCCAGTCGCTCCGCAGGCAGGTACAGGTCCAAGTGCTGCTGCCGCACCCACAGCCGCCCACCCTAATTAACAGGGGAAATAATTAATTATTCCTCCACAGGTGTCGCATCTTTCTGCATTTGCCCTATTGCAACATCTGCATCACTGACAGCCGTGAACGTCCAACCAGCAGAGACTACAAAACTACAAAATTCTATCTATAAATCAGTCTAATGATACAATTTCACCTTATTAATTCACCTTACTTTAGCAGATTATTTAACTAATGAGCAGCCCGGAGACAGCCTCTAATGAACCGTGGCCTTTTCCCACTCACTGAAAACACCACCAGGGGGTGGGAAATAATAATATATATAATATTTTATATATTATATTCATTATATAGTCAATAGATTTTTAAAAGATATGTAATATATTTTAAATAATGAATATATATTATCTAGATATCCAGTATCTATTTAATATCTATTTTTTAAATGCATGTAATAGACAGTGCACTTATTATATGTAAAATACAAACTATGTACAAATATCTGTGAAGATATAGTAACAATATAGTAATAATACAATATGGTAAAATCACATATATTGTATGTATTGTATGTTATCTATATAATATATTTCTAGAAAGCAGATCAGCAACATTTTGTGCTTTATTAATGATTAATATTAATTAATCTATTAATATCTTAATATATTTCTTAATATATTGCAATATGTTTGATTTATTTAATATATTTAATATATTCTATATTTGTTTGTACATGTAATATGTATATATTAAATAGATATTAGATATATCTTAAATACACATTTAAGATATATAAAATCTTTATTTATTAAAGGACATAATATTTAATATTTTACATCTATTAATATGCTATGTAATAATATATACAATTTATTTCCAGGAAGGAGATCAGCAACTTTGTGCACTATTAATAATATGAACATAGTAATACATTA
The DNA here is from genome assembly GCA_013399365.1 of Pampusana beccarii. Lineage (NCBI taxonomy): Eukaryota > Metazoa > Chordata > Aves > Columbiformes > Columbidae > Pampusana > Pampusana beccarii. The sequence goes on from VWYH01007695.1 coordinate 14,947, forward strand.
ATTAATATATTTTTATTTTT